>RJWM01024585.1:0-31244 GCA_004363535.1 Dasyprocta punctata | reverse complement strand
GGTGGTGTGTGCTTGTCGACATTCCCGGTGCACAGGCCGATTTCTCGGGCTTGGCGGTTCAAGGGCTGAGGGCGGCGAATCCTCCGTGCAGCCCCGGCTTGGTGGAAGAGTCTGCAACTCCCTTTGTGCAGGACCGAGAAGAACTCCAGGGGAGAAGTGGGCATTCACAAGGAGAAAGGTCTACTCCACAGAGAGAGGCTTGCAGCCTCATATAAGTGTTGCTTCCCAATTCCTTGCTTGGAGTGAATGGAAAAGACTTTAGGCTGACCGCACTGCCGAGGGAAGCTTCCCATGGTTATTGGGCTTTTCTCCCCACTCAGCTCAGAGAAACAAAGCTAAGCACACTCGATAGTTTCTCCTATTCTGAGGGAAACGTTGAGGAATGCTTTGGATCCCCTGTTTCCTTAGGGTCATAGGTGGTTGGCTGGCAGTGCTAAGCAACACCCTGGAGAAATTCAATGCCTGGGTGGGGCAGGTTAAGTTTTTCCCTGGTCATAGCCCTGTGGAGAAGCCAATCTCAATGTTCTGAGTGAATGTCCTTAAGAAAATGAGCCTGCCTTGCAGCTTGAGTTGTGCCTGAGATTGCCTATAGGAATCCGTGCACAAATGGTTAAATGTCGTTCTCCCACCTGACTGGTGCATTTGCCGGAGCGCATTCCTGCTCAGGCTAAGTGTGCATTAACAGAATATTGTCTTGGCATGAGTTGTTGGGGTGTCCTTGTCGACATTCCAGGTTCACAGGCCAATATCTCGGTCTTTGCGGATCAAGGGCTGAGGGCGGCAAAGCCTCTGTGGAGCCCTGGCTTGGTGGAAAGTTTGCAACTCCCTCTGTGCAGGAATGAGAAGAACTCCAGGGGAGAAATGGGCATTCACAAGGAGAAAGGTGTGTTCCACAGAGAGAGGCCTGCATCCTGCCATAAGTGTTGCCTCCCAATTCCCTCCTAGTGGTGAATGGAAGGGGTTATACGCTAACCCCACTGCCCAGGGAAGCTTCCACAGGTCATTGGCCTTAGCTCACTGCTCAGCCTGGAGAAGCAAATCTAATTGCGGTCTATAATTTCTCAGATTCTGAGAGAAAAGGAGAGGCGCACTTTGGATCCCTTGCTACCTTAGGGTCACAGGTGGTGGGTTGTCAGTGTTCAGCAACCCCCTCGAGAAATTCAGTGCCTGGGTGGGGCAGGTTATGTGTTTCCTTGATCGAAGCCCTGGGGAGAAGCCAAGCTCAATTTCCTGAGTGAATCTACTTAAGAATTGGGGCCTGCATTGCAGCTTGAGTTGTGCCTGAGACTTGCCTATAGAAATCCGTGCACGGATTGATAAATGTGGTTCTCCCACCTGACTGCCGCATTTTCTGAAGCCCATTCCAGCTCAGGCTAAGTGTGCATTAACAGAATTTTGTCTTGGTATGAGTTGGTGGTGTGTGCTTGTCGACATTCCGGGTCCCCAGGCCGATTTCTCGGTCTTTCCGGCTCAAGGGCTGAGGGCGATGAAGCCTCTGTGCATTCTTGGCTTGGTGGAAGTGTCTGCAACTCCCTTTGTGCAGGACCGAGAACAACTCCAAGTTAGAAGTGGGCCTTCACAAGGAGAAAGTTCTGCACCACAGAGAGAGGCCTGCAGCCTCCCATAAGTGTTGCTTCCCAATTCCCTCCAGGAGTGATTTCAAGGGGCTATACGCTAACCGCACTGCCACGGAAGGTTCCCAGCCTTATTGAGCTCTGCTCCCCACTCAGCCCGCAGAAGCAAAGCTAAGCAAACTCGATATTTTCTCCGTTTCTGAGGGAAATGGAGAGGCGCGCTTTGGATCCCTTGCTTCCTTAGGGTTACAGGTGGTTGGCTGGCATTCCTAAGCAACCCCCTGGAGAAATTCTGCACCTGGGTGGGGCAGGTTATGTGTTTCCCTGTTTGTAGCCCTGGGCAGAAGCCAAGCTCAGTGTCCTGAGTGAATCTACTTTAAGAAATGGGGCCTTCCGTGCAGCTTGAGTTGGGCCTGAGACTTACATTTAGGAATCAGTGCATGGATGGATAAATGTCGTTCTCCCACCTGACTGCTGCATTTTTCCGAGCCCATTCCAGCTCATGCTCAGTGTGCATTAACAAAATGTTATCTTGGGATGAGTTGTTGGTGTGTGCTTGTCGACATCCCTGGTGCACAGGCTGATTTCTTGGTCTTTGCGTTTAATGGGCTGAGGCCGGGGAATCCTCTGTGCAGCCTGGCTTGGTGGAAGAGTCTGCAAGTCCCTTTGTGCGGGACTGAGAAGAACTCCAGGGGAGAAGTGTGCATTCACAATCAGGACGGTCTGCTCCACAAAGAGAGGCCTGCAGCATACCATAAATATTGCTTCCCAATTCCCTCCTAGGAGTGAATGGAAAGGGCTATCCGCTCATAGCACTGGTCGGGAAGCTTCCCAGCTCATTCACCTCTGCTCCCTGGTGAGCCCGGAAAAGCAGCCATAACCGCACTTGTTAGTTTCTCTGTTTCTGATAGAAACGCAGGGGCTCTCTTTGGATCTCTCGGTTCCTTAGGGTCATAGGTAGTAGGCTGGCAGTGCTAAACAACCCCCAGAGAAATTCACCGCCTCGGTAGGGCACGTTCTGTGTTTCTCTGATCATAGCCCTGGGGAGAAGCAAAGCTCAAAGTCCTGAGTGAATCTACTTAATAAATGGGGCCTGCTTTGCAGCTTGAGTTGTGCCTGAGACTTGCCTATGGGAATCAATGCATGGATGGGTAAGTGTTTTTCTCTAACCTAACTGCTTCATTTGCCCAAACCCATTCCACCTGAGGCTAAGTGTACATTTACCAAACGTTGTATTGGGATGAGTTGGTGGTGTGTGCTTGTCGACTTTCCCGGTGGACAGGCTGATTTCTCGGTGTTTTCCCTGAAAGGGCTGAGGGTGACAAATCCTCTGTGTAGCCCCTTCTTGGTGGAAAATTCTGCAAATCCCTTTGTGCGTGAATGAGAAGAACTGCAGGGGAGAAATGTGCATTCACAGCAAGAAAGGTCTGCTCCACAGAGAGAGGCCTGCAGCCTCCTATAAGTGTTGCTTCCCAATTCCCTCCTTGGAGTGAAGGAGTGGAGTATACGCTAATAGCACTGCACGGGGAAGCTTCCGTGGCTTATTCAGCTTTCCTCCCTGCTCTGTGCAGAGATGTAAACCTAAGCGCACTCCTTAGATTCTCCGTTTCTTAGAGCAACGGAGAGGCACGCTTTGGATCTCTGGGTTCCTTAGGGTCACACAGAGATGGCTGGTGGTGCTATGCAAGCCCCTAGAGAAATACACCGCCTGGGTGGGCAGGTTCTGTGTTTCCCTGATCGTAGCCCTGGGGAGAAGCAAAGCTCAATGTCCTGGGTGAACCTACTCAAGAAATGGGGCCTGCATTGTAGCTTGAGTTGTGCCTGAGACTTGCCTATAGGAACCAATGCATGGATGGATAAATGTCTGGGCAGCCCCGGCTTGATGGAATAGTCTACAACTCCCTTTGTGCAGGACTGAGAAGAACACCAGGGGAGAAGTGTGCATTCACAAAGAGGAAAGTCTGCTCCACAGAGAGAGGCCTGCAGCCTCCCATAAGTGTTGCTTCCCAGTTCCCTCCTAGGAGTGAATGGAAGGGGCTATACACTCATATCACTGACCGGGGAAGCTTCCCCAGCTCATTCGGCTATGTTCCCTGCTCAGCCCAGAGAAGCACACATAACAGCACTCGTTAGTTTCTCCATTCCTGAGAGAAACTCAGAGGCGCGCTTAGGATCTCTTGCTTCTTAGGGTCATAGGAAGTTGGCTGGCAGTGCTAAGCAACCCCCTAGAGAAATTCACCACCTGGGTGGGGCAGGTTCCGTATTTCCCTGATCATAGCCCTGGGGAGAAGCAAAGCTCAAAGTCCTGAGTGAATCTACTCAAGAAATGCGGCCTCCATTGCAGCTTGAGTTGTGCTTGAGACTTGCCTATAGGAATCAATGCATGGATGGATAAATGTCATTATCCCAGCTCACTGCTGCATTGGGCCGAGCCCATTCCAGCTCAGGGTAAGTGTGCATTAACAAAATGTTGTCTTGGGATGAGTTGGTGCTGTGCGGTTTTCGACATTCCCGGTCCACAGTCTGATTTCTCTGTCTTTACGCTAAAAGGGCTGAGGGTGGCGAATCCTCTGTGCAGCCACGGCTTGATGGAATAGTCTGCAACTCCCTTTGTGCAGGACTGAGAAGAAGTCCAGGGGAGAAGTGTGCATTCACAAGCAGGAAGATCTGCTGCAGAAAGAGAGGCATGCAGCGTACCATAAGTGTTGCTTCCTAATTCCCTCCTAGGAGTCAGTGGAAGAGGCTATACGCTCATAGCAGTGCCGGGGGAAGCTTCCCTAGCTCATTTGGCTCTGCTCCCTGCTTAGCCCAGAGAGGCAGACCTAACTGCACTTGTTAGTTTCTCCGTTTCTGAGAGAAACGCAGAGGCGCGCTTTGGATCTCTCGGTTCCTTAGGGTCATAGGAAGTTGGCTGGCAGTGCTATGCAACCCCCTAGACAATTTCACCGCCTGGGTGGGGCAGGTTCTGTGTTTCCCTGATCATAGCCCTGGGGAGAAGCAAAGCTCAGTATCCTGAGTGAATCTACTCAAGAAATTGGGCCTGCATTGCAGCTTGAGTTGTGCCTAAGACTTGCCTATACGAATGAATGCATGGGTGGATAAATATCATTCTCCCACCTGACTGCTGCATTTGCCTGAGTCTGTTCCAGCTCAGGCTAACTGTGCATTAACAAAGTGTTCTCTTGTGATGAGTTGGTGGTGTATGCTTGTCGACATTCCCGGTCCACAGGCTGATTTCTCAGTCTTTGCAGTTCAAGGGCTGAGGGCGGTGAATCCTCTGTGCAGCTCCAGGTTGGTGGAACAGTGTGCAACTGTCTTTGTGCAAGACTGAGAAGAACTCAAGGAGTGAAGTGTGCATTCACAAGGAGAAAGGTCTGCTCCACAAAGAGAGGCCTGCAGCCTACCATCAGTGTTGCTTCCCAATTCCCTCCTAGGAGTGAAGAGAATGGGCTATATGCTGATAGCACTGCCCGGAAAACTTCACCAGCTCATTGGCCTTTGCTCGCTGCTCAGCAGGTAGAAGCAAACCTAACCGCACTCGCTAGTTTCTCCGTGAGAGAAACGGAGAGGCAGGCTTTGGATCTCTGGGTTCTTTAGGGTCATAGGTAGTTGGGTGGCAGTGCTAAGCAACCCCCCAGAGAAATTCACCACCTGGGTGGGGTGCGTTATGTGCTTCCCTGATCATAGCCCTGGGGAGAAGCAAAGCTCAATGTCCTGAGTGCATCTCCTTAAGAAATGGGGCCTGCATTGCAGCTTGAGTTGAGCCTGAGACTTGCCTATAGGAATCAATGCATGGACGGGTAAATGTTGTTCTCCCACCTCACTGCTGCATTTACCCGAGCCCATTCCAGTTCACACTAAATGTTCCTTAACAACATGTTGTCTTGGGATGACTTGGAGTTTTGTTCTTCTTGACACTCCCTGTCCCACTTGTGAGAGAATCGGGGAGGAGAGCTTTGGATCTCTGGGTTACTTAGGGTCATATGTAGTTGGCTGGCGTTGCTATGCAACCCCCTAGAGAAATTCACCTCCTCAGTGGTGCAGGTTATGTTTTTCCCCAATCATAGACCTGGGGACAAGCCACACTCAATGTCCTTAGTGAATCTACTTAAGAAATGGGGCCTGCCTTGCAGCTTGAGTTGGGCATGAGACTTGCCTATAGGAATCAGTGCATGGATGGATAAATGTCGTTCTCCCACCTGACTGCTGCATTTGCCCGAGCCCATTCCAGCTCAGGCTAAGTGTGCATTAACAAAGTGTTGTCTTGGCATGGGTTGGTGGTGTGTGCTTGTCGACCTTCCCGGTCCACAGGCTGATATCTCGGTCTTTGCGGTTAAAGCGCTGAGGGCGCCTAATTCCCTGTGCAGCCCTGGCTTGGTGGAATAGTCTGCAACTCCCTTTGTGCAGGACTGAGAAAACCTCCAGGGGAGAAGTGTGCAATGACAAGCAGAAATGTCTGCTTAGAGAAGAGAGTCCTGTAGCCTACCGTAAGTGTTGCTTCCCAATTCCCTTTTGGAGTGAATGTCAGGGACCATAGGCTCATAGCACTGCCCGGGAAGCTTCCCCAGCTTATTCAGCTTGACTCACTGCTCCGCACAAAGAAGTAATCCTCACCTCACTCGTTAGAATTTCTGTTTCTGAGACAAACTTACAGGCGTGCTTTGTAACTGTCGAGTCCTTAGTATCCTATGTCTTTGGCTGGCAGTTCTAAGCAACCCCCTAGAGAAATTCATCGCCTGGGTGGGTCAGGCTATGTTTGCACTAGCAAAACGTTGTCTTGAGATGAGTACCTGGTGTGTGCTTCTCGACAGTCCCAGTCCCACTTGCGAGAGAAATGGAGAGGCACGCTTTTATCTCTCTGTTCCTTATTGTTATAGGTAGTTGGCTGGCAGTGGTAAGCAACTCCCTAGAGAAATTAACCACCTGGGGGGCAGGTTACATGTTTCCCTGATTATAGTCCTGGGACAAAGCAAATCTCAATGTCCTGAGTGAATCTTCTTAAGAAATGGGGCCGGCATTGCAGCTTGAGTTGTGCCTGAGAGTTTCCTATAGGAAACAATGCATGGGTGGATAAATGTCATTCTCCCACCTGACTGCTGCATTGGCCCGAGCCCATTCCACCTCAGGCCAAGTGTGAATTACCAAAATGTTGTCTTGAGGTGAGTTGGTGGTGTGTGCCTGTCGACATTCCCGGTCCACAAGCTGATTTCTTGGTCCTTGTGGCTAAAGTACTGAGGGTGGAGAGTCCTCTGTGCAGCCCTGGCTTGGGGAAATAGTCTGCAACTCCCTTTGTGCAGGACTGAGAAGAACTCCAGGGGGAGCAGTGAGCATTCACAAGGAGAAGGTCTGCTCCACAAAGAGAGGCCTGCAGACTACCATAAGTGTTCTTTCCCTGTTGCCTCCTAGGAGTCAATGGAAGGGGCTACACGTTAATCGCACTGCCCAGGGAAACTTGCCCAACTTTTTCGGCTTTGCTCTCTGCTCAGCACAGAGAAGCAAAGCTAAGCGCACTCGTTTGTTTCTCTCTTTCTGAGAGAAACCGAGAGGCATTCTTATAATGTCTTTCTTCCTTAGTGTCATAAGTAGTTGGCTGACAGTGGTAAGCACCACTCTAGAGAAATTCACCACCTGGCTTGGGCAGGTTATGTGTTTCCCTGATCATAGCCCTGTGGGGAAGCCAAGCTCAATATCCTGAGTGCATCTTCTTAAGAAATGGGGCCTGCATTGCAGCTTGAGTTGTGCCTGAGACTTCCTGTAGGAATCAAAGCATGGATGGAAAAATGTCATTCTCCCAAGTTGCTGCTGCATTTTCTGAGCCTATTCCACCTTATCCTAAGTGTGCATTAACCAAATGTTGTCTTGGGATGAATTTTTGGTGTTTGCTTGTCGACATTTCCGGTTCACAGACTGATTTCTTGTTCTTTGTGGTTAAATGGTTGATGGTGCCTAATCCTCTGTGCAACCCTGGCCTGGTGGAATAGTCTGCAACTCCATTTGTGCAGGACTGAGAAGAACTCCAGGGTAGAATTTTGCATTCACAAGGAAAAATGTCTGCTCCACAAAGAGAGGCCTGCAGTCTACCATAAGTGTTCCTTCTCAGTTCCCTTCTATTAGTAAAAGGAAGGAGCTATACCCTAATCGCACTGCCCGGGGAAGCTTCCCCTTCTTATTCGGCTTTGCTCCCTGCTCAGCACGGAGAAGCAAACCGAAACACACTAATTAGTTTCTCCATTTCTGAGAGAAACACAGATTCATGCTTTGGATTTCTGGGTTCCTTGGGGTCATAGGTAGTTGACTGTCAGTTGCTAGCATCCCCCTAGAGAAATTCACCACCTGACTGGGTCAGGTTATATTTTTCCCTGATCATAACCCTGGGCAGAAGCCAATCTCAATGTCCTGATTGAATCTGCTTAAGAAATGGTGCCTGTATTGCAGCTTGAGTTGTGCCTGAGAGTTACCCATAGCAATCAATGCATGGATGGATAAATGTCGTTCTCCCACCTCACTGCTGCATTTCCCAGAGCCATTCCAGCTCAGGCTAAGTTTGCATTACCCAAATGTTGTCTTGGGATGAGTTTCTTGCGTGTGCTTGTCGACATTCCCGGTCTACAGGCTGATTTCTTGGTCTTTACGGTTAAAGGGCTGAGGTCAACGAATCCTCTGTGCAGCCCTGGCTTAGTGGATTAGTCTGCAACTCCCTTTGTGCAGGACTGAGAATAGCTCCAGGGGAGAAGTGTACATTCACAAGGAGAAAGGTCTGCTCCACAAACAGAGGCCTGCAGCCTACCATAAGTATTCCTTCCCAATTCCCTCTTAGGGGTGAATGGAAGGGGCTATACGCTAATAGCACTGCCCTTGCAAGATTCCTCGGCTTGTTCCGCTTTGCTCCCTGCTCAGCACAGAGAAGCACACCTAGCCACTCTTGTTAGTTTCTCCATTTGTGAGAGAAACGGAATATGTGCTTTGTATCTCTCTTTTCCTTATAGTCATAGGTAGTTGCGTGGTAGTTCTAAGCAACCTCCTGGAGAAATTTACAGCCTGGTGGTGCAGCTTGTGTGTTTCCCAGATCGTAGCCCTGGTGAGAAGCCAAGCTCAATGTCCTGAGTGAATCTACTTAAGAAATGGGGCCTCCATTGCAGCTTGATTTGTGCCTGAGACTTGCCAATGGGAATCAATGCATGGATAAATGTCTTTCTCCCACCTTACTGCCACATTTGCCTGAGCCAATTCCAGCTCAGGCTAAGTGTGCATTAACCAAATGTTGTCTTAGAATGAGTTTGTGGTGTGTGCTTGTGCTTCCCAGTTCCCTCCTAGGAGTAAATGAAAGGTGCTATATGCTGGTAACACTGCCCAGGGAAGCTTCCCCAGCTTCCTTGGCTTTGCTCCCTGCTGAGCACAGAGAAACAAACCAAACTGCACTCTTTAGTTTCTCCCTATGATAGAGAAATGGAGAGGTGAACTTTGGATCCTTCCGTTGCTTATGGTGATAAGTAGGTTAGCACGCGTAGTGCTAAGCAACCTGCAGAAAAAGTCACCTCCTGGGTGGGGCAGGTTATGTGTTTACCTGATCATAGTCCCGTGAAGAAGTGAACCCCAATTTCCTGAGTGTATCAGCATAAAAATTGGGGCCTGAATGCAGCATCAGTTGTGCCTGATACTTCCCTATAGGAATGAATGGATGGATGGATGAATGCTTTCTGCCAGCTCACTGCTGCATTTACGAGAGCCAAGTGAAACTCAGGCTAAGCATGCATTAGCTAAAAGTTGTCTTGGGATGAGTTGGTTGTGTGTGCTTCCCAAAATTCCTGATCCACAGGGCTTTTTCCTCATGCTTTGCCATTAAAGGACTGAGTTCAGGGAATCCTCTGTGCATCCCTGGTTTGGGGGAACAGCCTGCAATTTCCTTTGTCTAGGACTGAGAAGAACTCCAGGGTAGAAGTGTGCATTCACAAGGAGAATGGTTTGCTCCAGAAACAGAGGCCTGAGGCCTACCATAAGTATGGCTTCCCATTTCCATCCTAGGAGTAAATGGACGGGGATATATGGTAGTACCACTGCCCATGTAAGCTTCCCTAGCTGCTTCAGCTTTGCTCCCTACTCAGCACAGTGAAACAAACCTAAACGCACTCTTTTGTTTCTTCGATTCTGAGAGAAACAGAGAGGTGCACTTTCGATCTCTTGGTTGCTTAGGGTAATAGGTACATTAGCTGGCATAGTGTTAAGCAGCCCCCAGAGAGATTCACAGCCTGGGTGGGGCAGGTGATGTGTTTCCCTGACCATAGGACTTGGAACAAGCAAAGTTAAATGTCCTGGGTGTATCTGCTTAAGAATTGGGGCCTGGATTGCAGCATGAGTTGTGCTTGGGCGTGCCTTTAGGTATCAATGGATGGATGGAAGAATGTCTTTCTGCCAGGTCACTGTTTCATTTGCTCGACTCAAGTCCACCTCAGGCTAAGTGTGCATTAACCAAATGTTGTCTTGGGATGAGTTGGTTGTGTGTGCTTCTCAGAATTCCTGGTACAGAGACCTTATTTTTTGGTTTTTGAGGTTAAATGGCTGAGTGTCAGAATCCTCTGTGCAGCCCTGGTTTGGGGGAAGACCCTGCAACTCCAGGACTGGGAGAAACTCCAGGGGAGAACTGTGCATTCAGAAGGAGAATGCTCTGCTCCACAAACACAGACCTGAAGCCTACCATAAGTGTTGCTTCTCAATTTCCACCTAGGAGTGAATGGAAGTGGCTATGCTTTAGTGCCATGGCCCAGGAAAATTTCAGCAGTTTGTTTGGCTTTGCTCCCTGCTCAGCACGGAGAAAAAAACCTAACTGCACTCTTTAGTTTCTCCTTTTCTGAGAGAAATGGAGACGCTCACTCTGGATCTCTCGGTTGCTTAGGGTGATAGGTAAGTTGGCTCACATAGTGCTAAGCAACCCCCAGAGAAGGCCACAGTGTGGCTGGGGCAGGTGATGTGTTTCCCTGATCATAGGCCTGGGCACAAGCAAAGCTCAATGACCTGAGTGTATCTGCTTAATTGGGGCCTGGATTGCAGCATGAATTATGCCTGAGACTTGCCTATAGGAATCAATGGATGGATCGATGAATGTCTTTCTGCCAGCTCACTGTTGCATTTGCCCTAGCCAAGTCCACCTCAGTCTAAGTGTGCATTAACCAAATGTTGTCTTGGGATGAGTTGGTGGTGTGTGCTTCTCGGAATTCCCGGTCCACAGGCCTTATTTCTTGGTCTTTGAGGTTAGTGGACTGTGTGTCAGAATCCTCCGTGCAACCCTGATTTGGGGGAAGAGACTACAACTCCCTTCATCTAAAACTGGGAGGAACTCCAGGGGAGAACTGTGCTTTCAGAATTAGAATGCTCTGCTCCACAAAGACCTGAAGACTACCATAAGTGTTGTTTCCCAATTTCCACCTAGGAGTGAATGAAAGGGGCTATACTTTAGTGCCACTGCCCAGGGAAGCTTCCCCAGAATCTTCGGTTTTGCTCCCTGCTCAGCACGGAGAAGCAAACCTAACCGCACTCTTTAGTTTCTCCTTTTATGAGAGAAATTGAGTGGCTCACTTTGGATCTCTCGATGGCTTAGGGTGATAGGTAATTTGGCTCGCATCGTGCTAAGCAACCCCCAGAGAAGGTCACAGTCTGGGTGCAACAGGTGATGCATTTCCATCATCATAGTTCCAGGGAGAAGTGAAGTTCAATGTCTTGAGTCAATCTGCCTAAGATTTGGGGCCTGGATTGCAGCATGAGTTGTGCCTGTGACTTTGTCATAGGAATCAAGGGATGACTGAATGTCGTTCTGCCACCTCACTGTTGCATTTACCCAAGCCATGGTCTAGCTCAGGCTAAGTGTGCATTAACCAATTGTTGTCTCTGAATAAGTTGGTGGTGTGTACTTCTCGGTATTACCACTCCACAGGCCTTATTTCTCTGTCTTTGGGGTTAAAGGGCTGCGTGCAGGAATTCTCTTTGCAGCACTGTTTTGGGGGAAGAGCCTGCAACTCCCTTTGCCTAGGACTGAGAAGCACTCCCGGGGAGAATTGTGCATTCATAAGGTGAATGGTGTGCTCCACAAACAGAGGCCTCAAGCCTACCATAAGTGTGGCTTCCCAATTCAATCTTAGGAGTGAATCAAGGGGGATATAAGCTAGTACCATTGCCCAATGAAGCTCCCCAATTTCTTTGGCTTTGCTCCCTGCTCAGCACAGAGAATGAAACGTAACCACACTCTTTAGTTTCTCCATTTCCTAGAGAAATGGAGAGGTACTCTTTGAATCTTTTCATTGCTTAGAGTGGTAGGTAAGTTGGCTGGCAAAGTTCTAAGCAACAACCAGAGAAATTCACAGCCTGGGTGGGTCAGGGGCCGTGTTTCCCTGATCTTAGCCCTGGGGAGAAGTGAAGCTCCATATCCTGAGTGAATCTGCTTAAGATTTGGGGCCTTGATTGCATCATGAGATGTACCTGAGACTTTCTTATATGAATCAATGGATGAATGGATGAATGTCGTTGTGCCACCTCACTGTTGCATTTGCCCGAGCCAAGTCCCATTCATGTGAAGTGTGCATTAACCAAATGTTCTCTTGGGATAAGTTGGTGGTGTGTGCCTCTTGGAATTCCAGGTCCACAGGCCTTATTTTTTTTGTCTTTGCAGTAAAGGGCTGAGTATGGGGAATCCTCTGTGCAGCCCTGGTTTGCAGAAACAATCTGCAACTCCCTTTGTCTAAGACTGAGAAGAACTGCAGGGGAGAAGTGTGCATTGACAAGGAGAATGCTCTGCACCACAAACAGAGCCATGAAGCCTACCATAAGTGTTGCTTACCAATTCCCTCCCGGAAGTGAACTGAAGGGGTATACACTAGTACTACTACCCAGGGAAGCTTCCCCAGCTTCTTTGGCTTTGCTCCCTACTCAGGATGAAGAAGCAAACCTAACCACACTCTTTAGATTCTTCCTTGCTGATAGAAATGGAGAGGAGCTCTTTGGATCTCTTTGTTGCTTAGGGAGATAGGTAATTCAGCAGGCATAGTGCTAAGCAACTCCCAGATAAATTAACATCCTGGTTGCGGCAAGTGACTTGTTTCCCTGATCATAACCCTGGGGAGAAGCGAAGCTCAATGTCCTGAGTGAATCTGCTTAAGAAATGGGGCCTGCATTGCAGCATGAGTTGTGCCTGAAACTTGCCTATAGGAATCAACGGATGCATGGATAAATGTCCTTCTGCCAACTCACTGTTGCATTTCCCCAAGCCAAGTCCAGCTCAGGCTAAGTGTGCATTAACCAAATGTTGTCTTGGTATGAGTTGGTGGTGTGTGATTCTCAGCATTACCGGTCCACAGGCCTTATTTCTTGGTCTTTGCAGTTAAAGGTCTGAGTACAAGAATACTCTGTGCAGTCCTGGTTTGGGGGAAGAACCTCCAACTCCCTTTGTCTAGGACTGAGAACTCCAGCGGAGATGTGTGCATTCATAAGGAGAATGGTCTAACCCATAAAAAGAGGCCTGAAGCGTACCATAAGTGTGGCTTCCCAATTTAATCCTAGGAGTGAATGGAGGGAGATATATGCTAGTACCACTGCCCAGGGAAGCTTCCCCAGCTTCTTCGACTTTGCTCCCTGTGCAGCATGGGCAAGGAAAGCTAACCACACTCTTTAGCTTCTTTGTTTCTGAGAGAAATGAGACACACACTTTGGATCTCTCGGTTGCTTAGGGTTATAGGTAAGTTAGCTGGTATAGTGCTAAGCAACCCTCAGAGAAATTCACAGCCTGGGTGGGGCATGTGATGAGTTTCCCTTAACATAGCCACACGGAGAAGTGAAGCTCAATATCCTGAGTGTATGTGCTTAAGAATTGGGACCTGTATTGCAGCATGACTTTGCCTGAGGCTTTCATACAGGAACCAATGGATGGATGAATGAACCTCTTTCTCCCAGCTCACTTTTGCATTTGCCCGAGCCAAGTCCAGTTCAGGCTAAGTGTGCATTCACCAAATGTTGTTTTGGGATAAGTTTGTTGTGTGTGCTTCTCGGCATTCCCTGTTCACAGGCCTTATTCCTCGGTCTTTGGGGTTAAAGGGCTGAGTGTGGCAAATCCTCTGTGCAGCCCTGGTTTTCAGAAACAACCTGCAACTCACTTTGTCTAGGACTGAGAAGAACTCCAGGGGACAAGTGTGTATTCACAAGGACAATGGTTTGCTCCACAAACAGAGGCCTGAAGCCTACCATAAGTGTGGCTTCCCAATTCCATCCTAGGAGTGAATGGAGGGGCATATACGTTAGTACCACTGCCCAGGGAAGCTTCTCCAGTTTCTTTGGCTTTGCTCCCTGCTCAGCACTTAGAAGAAAACCTAAATGCACTCTTTAATTTCTTCATTTCTGAGAGAAATAGAAGGGTGCACTTGGGATCTCTCTGTTGCTTAGGTTGACAGGTACATTAGCTGGCACAGTGCTAAGTAACCCCCAGTGAAATTCACATCCTGGGGGTGGGCAGACAATATGTTTCCCTCATCATGATTCTGGGGAGATGTGAACCACAATGTCCTGAGTGAATCTGCTTAAGATTTGAGACCTGGATATCAGCATGAGTTGTGCCTGAGACTTGCCTATAGGAATCAATGGATGAATGCATGAGTGTCATTCTGCCACCTCACTATTGCACTTACCAGAGCCAAGTCCTGCTCAGGCTAAGTGTGTATTAACCAAATGTTGTCTTTGGATGAGCTGGTGGTGTGTACTTCTTGGCATTACTGCTCCACAGGTCTTATTTCTTGGTCTTTGCAATTAAAGTCCTGAGTGCAGGAATTCTCTGTGCTGCACGGGTTTGGGGGAACACCCTGTAACTTCCATTGTCTAGGACTCAGAAGAACTTCAGTGGAGAAGTGTGCATTCACAAAGAGAATGCTCTGCTCCATAAACAGAGGCCTGAAGCCTACCATAAGTGTGCCTTCCCAATACCCTCCTAGGAGTGAATGGAGGGGGATATATGCTAGTATCACCACCCAGTGAAGCTTCCCCAGTTTCTTCAGCTTCCTCCATGCTCAACACGGAGAATCATACCTAACCACACTCTTTAGTTTCTCCATTTCTGAGAGAAATGGAGAGGTGCACTTTGGATCTCTCAGTTGTTTAGGGTGATAGATAAGGTAGCTGGCATAGTGCTAAGCAACCCCTGGAGAAATTCACAGCCTCAGGGGGGCAGGTGATGTGTTTCTCCAATCACAGCCCTGCTGAGAAGCAAAGTTTAATGTCCTGAGTATATCTGCTTAAGCATTGGGGTTTGGATTGCAGCGAGTTGTGCCTGAGACTTCCCTATAGGAATCAATGGATGGATGGATGCATGTGTTTCTGCTAGCTCACTCTTGCATTTACCTGAGCCAAGTCCACCTCAGTCTAAGTGTGCATTAACCAAATTTTGTCTTGGGATGGGTTGGTGGTGTGTGCCTCTTGGCATTCCATGTCCACAGGCCTTATTTCTGAGTCTTTGTGGTTAAAAGGCATAGTGCAGGAATCCTCTGTGCAGCCCTGATTTGTGGGTGCAACCTACAACTCCCTTTGTCTAGGACTGAGAAGAATTCCAGGGCAGAAGTGTGCATTCATGAGAAGAATGGTCTGCTCCACAGAGGCCAGAATCCTAAGTGTGGCTTTCCAATTCTGTCCTAGGAGTGAATGGAGGGGGATATACGCTAGTACCACTGCCCAGGGAAGCTTCCCCTGCTTCTTCATCTTTACTCCTTCCTCAGCACAGAGAACCAAACCTAACCATATTCTTTGGTTTCTCTGTTTCTGAGAGAACTGGAGAGGGGCACTTTGGATCTCTCGGTTGCTTAGGGTGAAAGGTAAGTTAGCTGTCATAGTGCTAAGCAACCCCCAGAGAAATTCACAGCCTGAGTGGGGCAGGTGACTTGTTTCCTTGATCATAGCCCCAGGGAGAAGCGAAAGTCAATGTCCTGAGTGAATCTGCTTAAGAACTGGTGCCTGGATAGCAGCCCGCATTGTGCCTGAGTCTTGACTATAGGAGTCAAATGATGCATGGATAAATGTCTGTCTGCCAGTTCACTGTTGCATTTACCTGAGCCAAGTCCAGCTCATGCTAAGTGTGCATTAATGAAATGTTGTCTTGGGATGAGTTGGTGGTATGTACTTCTTGGAATTCCTGGTACACAGGCCTTATTTATTGGTCTTTGAGGTTAAAGCACTGAGTGTAGGAATCCTCTGTGCAGTGCTGGTTTGGGGGAACACCCTGCAAGTCACTTTTTCTAGGACTGAGAATAGCTCCAGTGTAGAAGTGTGCATTCAGAAGGAGTATGCTCTTCTCCACAGGCAGAGGCCTGAAGCCTGCCATAAGCGTTGCTTCCCAATTCCCTCCTAGGAGTGAACAGAAGGTGGTATATGCTAGTAACACTGCCCAGGGAAGCTTCCCTAGCTTCTTTGGCTTTGCTCCCCACTCAGCACAGAGAAGCAAACCTAAATGCACTCTTTAGTTTCTTCAATTCTAAAAGAAATGGAGAGGTGCACTTTCAATCTCTTGGTTGCTTAGGATAATAGGTACATTAGCTGGCATAGTGTTAAGCAGCCCCCAGAGATATTCACAGCCTGGGTGGGGCAGGTGATGTGTTTCCCTGATCATAGGACTTGGAACAAGCAAAGCTAACTGTCCTGAGTGAATCTGCTTAAGAATTGGGGCCGGGATGCAGCATGACTTGTGCCTGGGTGTGCCTATAAGAATCAATGGATGGATGGATGAATGCCTTTCTGCCAGGTCACTGTTACATTTGCTCGACTCAAGTCCACCTCAGACTAAGTGTGCATTAACCAAATGTTGTCTTGGGATGAGTTGGTGGTGTGTGCTTCTCGGAATTCCCGGTTCACAGACCTTATTTGTTGGTCTTTGAGGTTAAAAGGCTGAGTTTCAGAATCCTCTGTGCAGCCCTGGTTTCAGGGAAGAGCCTATAACCCCCTTTGTCTAGGACTGGGAGAAACTCCAGGGGAGAACTGTGCATTCAGAAGGAGAATGATCTGCTTCAGAAACAGAGGCCTGAAGCCTACCATAAGTGTTGCTTCTCAATTTCCACCTAGGAGTGAATGGAAGTGGCTATGCTTTAGTGCCATGGCCCAGGGAAGCTTCAGCAGTTTTTTTGGCTTTGCTCCCTGCTCAGCACAGAGAAGAAAACCTAACTGCACTCTTCAGTTTCTCCTTTTCTGAGAGAAATGGAGAGGTTCACTCTGAATCTCTTGGTTGCTTAGGGTGATAGGTAAGTTGGCTCACATAGTGCTAAGCAATCCCCAGAGAAGGCCACAGCGTGGGTGGGACAGATGATGTGTTTTCTTCATCATAGTCATGGGGTGAAGCGACGCTCAACATCCTGAGTCAATCTGCTTAAGATTTGGGGCCTGAATTGCAGCATGAGTTGTGCCTGAGACTTCCCCATAGGAATCAATGGATGGATGGATGAATATCGTTCTGCCACCTCACTGTTGCATTTACCCAAGGTATGTCTAGCTCAGCCTAAGTGTGCACTAACCAAATGTTGTCTTTGGGTGAGTTGGTGGTGTGTACTTCTTGACGTTACTGCTCCACAGGCCTTACTTCTCGGTCTTTGAGGTTAAAGGCCTGAGTGTGTGGAATCCCCTGTGCAGCCCTGGTTTGGGGGAACACCGTGCAACTCCCTTTGTGTAGGATTGAGAAGAACTCCAGGGGATAAGTGTGCATTCACAAGGAGAATGCTCCGCTCCACAAAGAGAGACCTGAAACTTATCATAAGTGTTGTTTCCCAGTTTCCTCCTAGGACAGAATGTAAGGGGCTATATTTTAGTACCACTGCCCAGGGAACCTTCCCCAGCTTATTTGGCTTTACTCCCTACTCAGCATGGAGAAGCAAATCTAGCGGCACTCTTTAGTTTCCCCATTTCTGAGAGAAACAGAGAGGCGCACTTTGATCTCTTGGTTGCTTAGGGTGACATTTAAATTAGCTGCCATAGTGCTAAGCAAACCCCAGAGAAATTCACAGTTTGGGTGGAGCAGGTGATGTGTTCCTCTGATCATAGCCCTGGGGAGATGCAAAACTCAATGTCCTGAGTGTATCTGCTTAAGTGTTGGGACCTGGACTGCAGCATGAGTTGTGCCTGAGACTTGCCTATAGGAATCAATGAATGCATGAATGAATGTCTTTCTGCCAGCTCACTCTTGCATTTTCCGAGCCAAATTCTGCTCAGGTTAAGTGTGCATTAACCAAATGTTGTCTTTGGATCAGTTGGTGGTGTGTGATTCTCGGATATCCCGGTACACAGGCCTTATGTCTTGGTCTTTGAGCTTAAAGGGCTGCATGTAGGAATCCTCTGTGCAGCGCTAGTTTGGGGGAACACTCTGCAACTCACTTTGTCTAGGACTGAGAAGAACTCCAGGGGAAAGGTGTTCATTCATAAGGCGAATGGTCTGCTCAACAAACAGAGGCCTGAGGCCTACGGTAAGTGTGACTTCAAATTCCATCCTAGGATTGAATGGAGGCACATATACGCTATTACCAATACCCAAGGCAGCCTCCGCAGCTTCTTCGGCTTTGATCCCCACTGAGGAAGGAGAAGCAAACATAACCACACCTGTTAGTCTCTCCGTTTCTGAGAGAAATGGAGAGGTTCAGTTTGGATCTCTAGATTGCTTAGAATGATCGGTAAGTTATCTGGCATAGTGCTAAGCAACCCCCAGAAAAATTCACAACCTGGGTCGGGCTTGTGATGCTTGTCCCTCATCACAGCCCCACGGAAAAGTGAAGCTCAATGTCCTGAGTGTTTCTGCTTAAGAATTGGGGACTGGATTGCAGCATGAGTTGTGTGTGAGACTTGCCTATAGGAATCAATGGATGGATAGATGAATGTCATTTTGCCACCTCACTGTTGCATTTACCTCAGCCACGTCCAGCTCAGACTAAGTATGCATTAGTGAAATGTTGCCTTTGGATGAGTTGGTGCTGTGTACTTCTCGGCATTTCTGCTCCAAAGGCCTTATTTCTCAGTCTTTGTGGTTAAAGCACTGAGTGCAGGAATCTCCCGTGCAGCCCTGGTTTGTGGGAATAGCCTCCAACTCCCTTTTTCAAGGACTGAGAACTCCAGGGGAGAAGTGTGCATTCATAAAGATTATGTTCTTCTGCACAAGCAGAGGCCTGAAGCCTACCATAAGTGTTGCTTCCCAATTCCCTCCTAGGAGTGAATGGAAGGGGCTATATGCTAGTACTATTGCCCAGGGAATCTTGCCCAGGTTCTTTGGCTTTGCTCCCTGCTCAACATGGAGAAGCAAACCTAACTGCACCCTTTAGTTTCTCCATTTCTGAGAGAAGTGGAGAGGCCTACTTTGGATGTCAGGGTTGCTTAGGGTGGTAGGTAAGTTAGCTCGCATAGTGCTAAGCAACCCCAACAGAAAATCACAGCCAGGGTGGGGCAGGTGGTGTGCTTCCCTGATCATAGCCCCAGGAAGAAGTGAACCTCAATGTCTAAAGTGTATCTGCTTAAAAATTCGGGTGTGAATTGCAGCATCAGTTGTGCCTGAAACTTGCCTATAGGAATGAAAGGATGGATGGATAGATGTCTTTCTGCCAGCTGACTTTGCATTTACCTGAGCCAAGTCCAGCTCAGGTTAAGTGTGCATTAACCAAATGTTGTCTTGTGATGAGTTGGTGGTGTGTGCTTCTCGGCATTGCTTGTCCACAGGCCTGATATTTCAGTCTTTGCAGTTAAAGGGCTGAGTGCAGGAATACTCTGTGCAGCCCTGGTTTGGGAAACAGTCTGCAACTCCCTTTGTCTAAGACTGAGAAGAACTCCAGGGGAAAAGTGTGCATTCACAAAGAGAATGCTCTGCACCACAGAGCCATGACGCTTACGATTAGTGTTCATTTCCAATTCCCTCCTTGAAGGGAATTGAAGGGGCTATACAATAGTACCACTGCCCAGGGAAGCTTCCCCAGCTTGTTTGGCTTTGCTCCCCACTCAGGATGGAGAAGCAAACCTAACTGCACTCTTTGGTTTCTCCGTTTGTGAGAGAAATGGAGAGGCTTACTTTGGATGTTTCAGTTGCTTAGGGTGATAGGTACATTACCTGGCATAGTACTAAGCAACCCCCAGAGAAATTCACAGCCTGGGTGGGGCAGATGACATGTTTCCCTGATAATAGCCCTGGGGAGAAGTGAAGTTCAATATCCTGAGTGAATCTGGATAAGAACTGCGGCCTGGATTGCAACATGAGTTGTGCCTGCGACTTGAGTATAGGAATCAATGAATGGATGGATTAATGTCATTCTGCCACCTCACTGTTGCATTTTCCCAAGCCAAGTCCATCTCAGGCTAAGTGTGCATTAACCAAATGTCTTTCGATTAGTTGGTGGTGTGTGTTTCTCTGCATTAGTGCTCCACAGGTCTTATTTCACGGTGTTTGCTTTTAAAGGGCTGAGTGTAGGAATCCTCTGTGAAGCACTGGCTTGGGGGAACACCCTGAAACTCCCTTTGTGTAGAACTGAGAAGATATCCTGTGTAGAAGTGTGCATTCAGAAGGAGTATGCACTGCTTCACAAGCAGAGGCCTGAAGCCTACCATAAGTGTGTCTTTCCCATTCCCTCCTAGGAGTGAAAGAAGGGGCAAAAAAACTAGTACCACTGCCAAGGCAAGCTTCCCCAGCTTCTTCAGCTTTGCTCCCTGTTCAGCACAGAGAAGAAAACCTAATTGCACTCTTTAGTTTCTCCGTTTCTGAGAGAAATGGAGAGGTGCTCTTTGGATATCTTGGTTGCTTAGGGTGATAGGTAAGTTAGCTCGGATAGTGCTAAGCAAACCCCAGAGAAAGTCACAACCTGGGTGGGATGTGTGATGTGTTTCCCTGATCATAGCCCCAGGGAAAAGGGAAGCTCAGTGTCCTGAGTGTATCTGCTTAAGAACTGGGGCATGGAATGCAGCATGAGTTGTGCCTGAGACTTACCTGTAGGAATCAATGGTTGGATGGATGACTGTCTTTCTGCCAGCTCACTGTTGCATTTGCCTGAGCCAAGTCTAGTTCACACTAAGTGTGCATTAACCAAATGTTGTCTTGGGATGAGTTGGTAGTGTGTGTTTCTCGGCATTGGGTGTCCACAGGCCTTATTCCTTGGGCTTTGCGGTTAAAGGACTGAGTACAGAAATTCTCTGTGTAGCCCTGGTTTGGGGAACAGCCTGCAACCCCCTTTGTCTAAGACTGAGAACTCCAAGGGAGAAGTGTGCATTGAAAAGCACAATGCTTTGCACGACAAACAGAGCCATGAAGCCTACCATAAATGTTCCTTCCCAGTTCCCACCTGGAAGTGAATAGAAGGGACTATACACTAGTACCACTGCCCAGGGAAGCTTCCCCATCTTCTTCAGCTTTGCTCCACATTCAGGATGGGGAAGCAAACCTAACTGTACTCTGTAGTTTCTCCATTTCTGAGAGAAATGGAGAGGAGTACTTTGGATCTCTCGGTTGCTTAGGGTGATAGGTAAGTTAGCTTGCATAGTTCTAAGCAACCCCCAGAGGAATTCATAGCCTACATGGGCAGGTGATGTGTTTCCCTGATAATAGACCCAGTGAGAAGCGAAGCTCAATGTCCTTAGTGAATCTGCTTAAGTATTGGTGCCTGGATTGCAGAATGAGTTGTGCGTGAGAATTGCCTATAGGAATCAATGGATGCATGGATGAATGTCTTTCTGCCAGCTCGTGGCTGAATTTACCAGAGCCAAATCCAGCTCAGACTAAGTGTGCATTAACCAAATGTTGTCTTGGGATGAGTTAGTGGTGTGTTCTTCTTGGCATTCCCTGTCCACAGGCCTTATTCCTCCATCTATGCCATAAAAGGGCTGAGTGTGGGAATCCTCTGTGCAGCCCTGGTTTGGCGAAGAGACTGCAACTCCCTTTGTCTAGGAATGAGAAGTACTCCAGGGGAGAAGTGTGCATTCACAAGGAGAATGGACTGCTCTGCAAACAGAGGCCCAAAAACTACCAGAAGTTTGACTTCCCAATTCTGTTCTAGGAGTGAATGGAGGGGGATATATGCTAGTACCAATGCCCAGGGAAGCTTTGCCAGCTTCTTTGGCTTTGTTCCCCTTTCAGAACTGAGAATCAAATCTAACCGCACTCTTCAGTTTCTCTGTTTCTGAGAGAAACTGAGAGGTGCACTTGTTATCTCTCGGTTGCTTAGGGTGTTTGGTAAGTCAGTTGTCATAGTGCTAAGCAACCCCCAGAGAAATTCACAGCCTGGCTGGGGCAGGTGATGTGTTACCCAGATCATAGACCCGGGCAGAAGCGAACCTCAATGTCCTGAGTGTATCTGCTTAAGAATTGGGACCTCGTTTGCAACATGAGTTGTGCTTGAGTCTTGCCTATAGGAATCAATGGATGGATGGTTGAATGGCATTCTGCCACCTCACTGTTGCATTTTCCGGAGCTAAGTCCAGCTCATGGTAAGTATGCTTTAAAAAACCACTGTCTTGGGATGAGTTGCTGGTGTGTACTTCTCGGAATTCCCGGTCCACAGGCCTTATTTCTCGGTGTTTGCAGTTAAAGGCTGAGTGTAGGAATCCTCTGTGCAGCTATGGTTTAGAGAAACAGCCTGCAACTCCTTTTCTCTAGGACTGTGAGAGAAGTGTGCATTCACAAGGAGAATGCTCTGCTCCACAAAGAGAAGCCTGAAACTTACCTTAAAATTTGCTTCCCAATTCCCTCCTAGGAGTGAATGGAAGGGTTTATATGCTAGTACCACTGCCCAAGGAAGCTTCCCCAGGTTCTTCAGCTTAGCTCCCTGCTCAGCATGGAGAAGCAAACCTAACTGCACTCTTTAGTTTCCCCATTTCTGAGAGAAACGGAGAGGCACTCCTTGGATCTCTCAGTTGCTTAGGGTGATAGGTAAGTTAGCTGGCATAGTGCTAAGAAACCCCCAGAAAAATTCACATCCTGGGTTGGTCTGCTGTTTTGTTTCCCTGATCATAGTCAGGGGCAGAAGTGAAGCTCAATATCCTGAGTGAACCTGCTTAAGATTTGGGGCCTTGATTGCAGTATGAGTTGTGCCTGAGACTTGCCTATAGGAATCAATGGATGGATGGATGAATGTGTTTCTGCCAGCTCACTGTTGCATTTGCCCGAGCCAAGTCCAGCTCAAGCTAAGGGTGCATTACACAAAAGTTGTCTTGGTATGAGTTGGTGGTGTGTGGTTCTTGGAATTCCTGGTCCACAAGTCTTATATCTTGGTCTTTGTGTTTAAAGGTCTGAGTGCAAGAATCCTCTGTGCAGCCCTGATTTGGGGAACAGACTGCAACTCCCTTTATCTAGGACTGAGAAGAACTCAAGGGGAGAAATGCGAATTCACAAGGAGAATGCTCTGATCCACAAACAGAGGCCAAAAGCCTATAAGTGTTGCTTCCCAATTCACTCCTATGAGTAAATGGAAGGGACTATACGCTAGTACCAGTGGCCAGGGAAGCTTCCCCAGCTTCTTCAGCTCTGTTCCCCCTTCAGCATTCAGAATCAAACCTGACAGCATTCTTTAGTTTCTCTAATTCTGAGAGAAACAGAGAGTCGCACTTTGGATCTCTAGGTTGCTTAGGGTGATAGATAAGTTAGCTGGCGTAGTGCTAAGCAACCCTCAGAGAAATTCACAGCCTGGGTGGGGCAGGTGATGTGTTTCCCTGATCATAGCCGCGGGGAAAAGCAAAGCTCAAGGTCCTGAGTGTTTCTGCTTAAGAATTCGGCATGGATTGCAGCATGAGTTGTGCCTGAAACTTGCCTATAGGAATCAATGGATGGAACAATGAATGTCTTTTTGCCAGCTCACTGTTGCATTTGCCTGAGTTAAGTCCAACTCAGGCTAGGTGTTCATTAACAAAATGTTGTCTTGTGATGAGTTGGTGGTGTGTGCTTCTTGGAATTCCCAGAGCACAGAGTTTATTTTTTGGTCTTTGTGGTTAAAGAGCTGAGTGATGGAATCCTCTCTGCAGCCCTGGTTTGGGGGAACAGCCTGCAACTTCCTTTGTATCAGACTGAGAAGAACTCCAGGGGAGAAGTGTGCATGCACAAGGAGAACGCTGTGCTCTACAAACAGAGGTCTGAAACCTACCATAGGTGTTGCTTCCCAATTCCCTCCTAGGAGTGAACGGAAGGGGCTATATGTTAGTATCACTGCCCAGGGAACCTTCCCCAGCTGATTTGTCTTTGATTTCTGCTCAGCACGGAGAAGGAAACCTAACCTCAGTCTTTAGTTTCTCCATTTCTGAGAGAAATGGGGAGGTGCACTTTATATCTCTCGGTTGCTTAGGGTGATAGGTAAGATAGGTGGCATAGTGTTAAGCAAACCACAGTGGAATTCACAGCCTGCTTGGGGCTGGTGATGTGTTTCCCTGATCATAGTCAGGGGGAGAAGTGAAGCTCATTGTCCTGAGTGAATCTGCTTAAGATTTGGGGTCTGGATTTCAGCATGAGTTAAACCTGAGATTTGCCTATAGGAATCAATGGATGGGTGGATGAATGTCATTCTGTTGCCTCACTGTTGCATTTACCTGAGCCAAATCCAGCTCAGGCTAAGTGTGCATTAACCAAATGTTGTCTTGGGATGAATTGCTGGTGTGTACTTCTCGAAATTCCCAGTCCACAGACTTTATTTCTCAGTGTTTGCAGTTAAAGGGCTGAGTGTGGGGAATCCTCTGTGCAGCCCTGGTTTTTGGAAACAGCCTGCAACTCCCTTTTTTTGAGGACAGAGCAAAACTCCAGGAGAGAAGTCTGCCTTTACAAAGAGAATGGTCTGTTCTAGAAACACAGGCCTGAAGCCTACCATAAGTGTTGCTTCCCAATTCCCTCCTAGGACTGAATGGAAGGGGATACATGCCAGCACATATACCCAGGGAAGCCTCCCCAGCTCATTTGGCTTTGCTTCCTGGTCAGCACAGAGCAGCAAACCTAACCGCACTCTTTAGTTTCTCTGTTTCTGAGAAGAAACAGAGAGGCACACTTTGGATCTCTCCATTGCTTAGGGTGATAGGTAAGTTAGCTGGCATAGTGCTAAGAAACCCCCAGAGAAATTTACAGCCTAGGTTGGGCACGTGATGTGCTCCCTTAGCCCCAGGGAGCAGCTAATCTCAATTTCTGGAGTGAATCTGCATAAGAATTGGGCCTGGATTGCAGCATGAGTTGTGCCTGAACTTGCCTATAGGAATCATTGGATGCATGGATGAATGTCTATCTGCCAGATCACTGTTGCATTTACCCGAGCCAAGTCCAGCTCAGGCTAAGGGCGCATTAACCAAAAGTTGTCTTAGGATCAGTTGGTGGTGTGTGCTTCTCAACATTCCCTGTCCGCAGTCCTTGTTTCTCAGTGTTTGAGGTTAAAGGGCTATGTGTGGGGAATCCTCTATGAAGCCCTAGTTTGTGGAAACAGTCTGCAACTCCCTTTCTCTAGGACTGAGAAACACTCCAGGAGAGAATTGTGCATTCACAAGGAGAATGTTCTGCAACAAAAAGAGAGGACTGAAGCCTACCATAAGTGTAGCTTCTCAATTCCACCTAGAAGGGAATGGAGGGGGATATACGCTGGTATGATGGCCTGGGGGAAGCTTCCCCAGCTTCTTCAGTTTTGCTCCCTGCTCAGGATGGAGAAGCAAACCTAACCACACTCTTTAGATTCTCCCTTTCTGAGAGAAAGGGAGAGGCGGTCTTTGGATCTCTTGGTTGCTTAGGGTGATAGGTAAGTTAGCTGGCATAGTGCTAAGCAACCCCCAGAGAAATTCACAGCCTGGTTGGGGCAGGTAATGTGTTTCCCTGATCATAGCCCCAGGGAGAAGCAAAGATCAATGTCCTGAGTGTATCCGGTTAAGAATTGGGGCCTCGATTGGAGCATGAGTTGTACCTGAGACGCGTATAGGAATCAATGGATGGTTGGATGAATGTCTTTCTGCCAGCTCACTGTTGCATTTGCCCAGGCAAGTCCAGCTCAGGCTAAGGGTGCATTAACCAAAAGGTGTCTTGCGATGAGTTGGTGGTGTGCGGTTCTTGGAATTCCCGGTCCACAGGTCTTATATCTCGGTCTTTGCCGTTAAAGTGCTGAGTGCAGGAATTCTCTGTGTAGCCCTGGTTTGGGGGAGCAGCCTGCAACTCCTTTTGTTTAGGACTGAAAATAACTCCAGGGGAGAAGTGTGCATGCACAAGGAGAATGCTCTGCTCCACAAGCAGAGGCCTGAAGCCTACCATAAGTGTTGCTTCCCAGTTACCTCCTAGGAAGGAATGGAAGAGGGTACATGCTAGCACCACTGCTCAGGGAAGTTTCCCCAGCTTATTTGTCTTTTATTCCTGCTCAGCATGGAGAAGCAAACCTAACCACACTCTTTAGTTTCTCCGTTTCTGAGAGAAATGGAGAGGCACACTTTGGATCTTTCAGTTGATTAGGGTGACAGGTAAGTTAGCTGGCATAATTCTAAGAAACTCCCAGAGAAATTCACAGCCTGGATGGGGCAGGTGTTGTGTTTCCCTGATCATACTCAGGGACGGAAGTGAAGCTCAATGTCCTGAGTGAATCTGCTTAAGATTTGGGGCCTGGATTGCAGCATGAGTTGTGCCTAAGACATTTCTATAGAAATCCATTGATGGAAGGATGAATGTCGTTCTGCCACCACACTGTTGCATTTACCCCAGACAAGTCCAGCTCAGGCTAAGTGTACATTAACAAAATGTTGTCATGGGATGAGTTGGTGGTGTGTGCTTCTTGGCCTTCCCTGTCCACAAGTCTTATTTCTCTGTCTTTGCGGTTAAAGGGGCTGAGGGCAGGAATCCTCTGTGTAGCCCTGGTTTAGTGGAACAGCCTGCAACTCCCTTTGTCTAGCACTGAGAAGAACTCCAGGGGAGAAATGTGCATTCACTAGAAGAATGCTCTGTTCCACAAACCGAGGCCTGAAGCTTACCATATGTGTTGCTTCCCACTTGTTAGGAGGGAATTGAAGGGACTATAGGCTAGTACCACTGCCCAGGGAAGCTTCCCCAGCTTCTTCGAATTTGCTCCCTGCTCAGCACGGAAAATCAAACTTAACTGCACTCTTTAGTTTCTCTGTTTCTGCGAGAAAGGCAGAGGCTCACTTTGGATCTCTTGGTTGCTTAGATAGTTAAGTTAGGTGGTATACAGCTAAGGAACCCCTAGGGAAATTCACAACCTGGGTGGAGCAGATAATGTGTTTCCCTCATCATAGTCAGGGGAAGAAGTGAAGCTCAATGTCCTGAGTGAATCTGTTTAAGACTTGGGGCCTGGATTGCAGCAAGAGTTGTGCCTGATTCTTGCCTGTAGTAATGAATGGTTGTATAGACGTATGTCACTTTGCCAACTCACTGTTGCATTTACTTGAGCCAAGTCCAGCTCAGGCTAAGTGTGCATTAACAAAATGTTGTTTTGGGATGAGTTGGTGGAATGTGCTTCTCCGAATACCTGGTACACAGGCTTCAAATTTTGACTTTGCGGTTAAAGGACTGAGTGCATGAATCCTCTAGGCAGCCCTGGTTTTGGGAAGCAGACTACAATTCCCTTCATCTAGGACTGAGAACAACTCTAGGGAGAAGTGTGTATTCACAAGGAGAATTCTCTGCTCCACAAACAGAGGCCTGAAGCCTACCATAAGTGTTGCTTCCCATTTCCCTCCTTGGAGTGAATGAAAGGGGCTATACGCTAGTACCACTGCCCAGGGAAGTTTCCCCAGCTTCTTCGGTTTTCCTCCCCACTCAGGATGGAGAATGAAACCTAACCGCACTCTTTGGTTTCTCCGTTTCTGAGAGAAACCAAGAGGCACACTTTGGATCTCTCGGTTTCTTAGGGTGATAGGTAAGTTAGCTCGCATAGTGCTAAGCAACCTCCAGAGAAATTCACATCATTGTTGGGGGAGGTGATGTGTTTCCTGATCATAGTAAGGGGGAGAAGTGAACCTCAATGTCCTGAGTGAACCTGCTTAACTTTTGGGGCCTGGATTGCACCATGAGTTGTGCCTGACACTTGCCTGTAGGAATCAATGAATGGATGGATGAATGTCATTCTGCCACCTCACTGTTGCATTTTCCTGAGCCAAGTCCAGCTCAGGCTAAGTGTGCATTAACAAAATGAGTTGGTGGTGTGTGCTTGTTGGTATTCCCTGTCCACATGCCTTATTTCTCATTCTTTGCAGTTAAAGGTCTGAGTTCTGGGAATCCTCTGTGCAGCCCTGGTTTGGGGAAACAGCCTGCAACTCCCTTTGTCTAGGACTGAGAAAAACTCCAGGAGAGAAGTATGCATTCACAAGGAGAAGGGTGTCCTCAATAAACAGAAGCCTGAAGCCTACTATAAGAGTTGCTTCCCAATTCCTTCCTAGAAGTGAATGGAAGAAGGTACACTCTAGCACCACTGCCCAGGGAAGCTTCCCCATCTTATTTGGCTTTGCTCCCTGCTCTCCCTATGTGTAGGAATGAGAATAATTCCAGGAGAGCAGTGTGCATTAACAAGGAGAATGGTCTGCTCCACAAACAGAGTCCTGAAGCCTACCATAAGAGTTGCTTCCCAATTCCCTCCTAGGAGAGAAGGGAAGGGGATACATGCTAGCACCACGGCACAGGGAAGCTTCCCCAGCTTATTTGGCTTTGCTCCCTGCTCAGCATGGAGAAACAAACCTAACCACACTCTTTAGTTACTCCATTTCTGAGAGAAGCTCAGAGGCACACTTTAGATCTCTTGATTGCTTAGGGTGATAGGCAAGGTAGCTGGTATAGTGCTAAGCAACCCTGGAGAAATTCACAGCCTGGGTGGGACAAGTGATGTGTTTTCCTGATCATAGCTCTGGGGAGTCTCAATGCAGTCTTTCTTAATAGCTGAGTAGTACTCCATTTTTTAAATCTTTTCTTTGATTGATGAGCACTTCGGATGTTACCAAGATCTGGCTATTACAAATTGGGTTGCTATAAACATGGGTGCACAGATATCGCTGTGGTATGTTTTCAATTCTTCTGAGAAAATGCCCAGAAGTTGGATAGCTGGGTTGAATGGGATCTCTAATCCTAGCTTCTTGAGGAATCTCCCCACTGACTTCCACAGTGGTTGCACCAGTCTACACTCCCACCAACAGTGCAGAAGAGTTCCTTTTTCCCCACAGCCCCTCTAGCATTTGTTGTTGCTTGATTTTTTAAACTTGGGCATTCTTCCTGGAGAGAGTTGGAATCTCACTGTTGTTTTAATTTGTATTTCCCAAATGACCATTGATTTTGAACGTTTTTTTCATCTATTTATTTGCCATTTGTATTTCTTTCTCTGAGAAGTGTGTATTCATCTCAGATGCCCATTTTTGGATTGGGTCCTTGAATTTTAGGGGCCTGATTTCTTTTAATTCTTTATATGTTTTAGATAGAAGTCCTTTGTCTGATGGACAATTGCCTAAGATATTTTCCCAATTCGTGAGTTTTCTTTTTACTGTGTTGGAGATTTCCTTTGACATGCAAAAACTTTTTAATCAGATGAGATCCCAGTTGTTGATTCTGGGAAGTGTTTCCCGTGCAATTTCATTTTTGTTCATGAACTCTCTGCCGGCTCCTGTATCATCAAGATTTTTACCTACTCTGTCTTCTAGAAAGTTTAGTGTCTCTGTTTTTATATTCAGATCTTTGACCCATTTTGACGTTATTTTAGTGCATGGTGATAGACATGGATCTAGTTTTAGTTTATGGCATATAGGAAGACAGTTTTTCCAGTGCCAGTTGTTAAAGAGGCTATCTTTCTTTAGATGTACATGTTTGGCCCCTTTGTCAAAGATGAGATGGCTAAGTGTGTTTGTAGTTGTGGCTGTATCTTCTAATCTATTTCATTGATCTTCAGGTCTGTTTTTATTCCAGTACCATGCTGATTTTATGACAGTGGCTTCATAGTATAGATTCAAGTCGAGGATTGTGATGCCTCCTGCCTTCCCTTTGTTGCCCAGAATTGCCTTTGCTATTCTAGGTCTTTTCTGGTTCCAGATGAATTTCAGGAATGCTTTCTCTAGCTCTGTGAGGTAGGCAAGTGGTATTTTGATTGGGATTGCATTAAATTTGTATAATAATTTGGGGAGAATGGCGATTTTCACGATGTTTGTTTTTCCTATCCATGAACAGGGAATATCCTTCCATTTTCTTAAAATCTTTGATTTCCTTCTTTAGAGTAATGTAATTTTCACTATATAGATCTTTTACTTCCTTTGATAGATGATTTCTAAGTATTTCATTTTTTTGGATGTTATAGTGAAGGGTGTGGTTTCACTTATTTCTCTGTCAGTGACTTTGTTGTTTGTGTACAGGAATGCTATTGATTTTTGAATGTTGACCTTGTATCCAGCTACATTACTGAATTTGGTTATTACTTCTAGAAGTCTTCTAATGGATCTTTGGGGGTCTTCAATGTAGAGTATCATATTATCTGTAAATAACGATAATTTCACATCTTCCTTTCCTATCCTTATTCCCTTTATTTCTTTCTCTTGTCTAATTGCTCTGGCTAGTATTTACAGAGCTCTATTGAATAGGAGTGGTGATAATGGACATCCTTGTCTTGTTCCTGATTTTAGGTTCAAAGTTTTCAGTTTTTCTCCATTCAGTAGGATGTTGGCTGTTGGTTTATGATATATGGCTTTTATCAGGTTGAGGTAGAGACCATATATTCTGATTTTCTGTAGGGCTTTTATCATGAATGGGCGTTGGATTTTGTCAAAAGCTTTTTCTGCATCTATTAAGATGATCGTGTGGTTCTTCTTCTTGGCCCTGTTGATATGGTGTATTACATTTATTGATTTGCCTATGTTGAACCATCCCTGCATTCCTCAGATGAATCCCACTTGATCATGGTGTATAATCCTTCTGATAACTTGCTGTATTCTATTTGCCAGTATTTTATTGAGGATTTTTCTATCTATGTTCATTAGGGAGATTGGCCTGTAATTTTCTTTTTTGGTTGGGTCTTTCTCTGGTTTTGGTATTAGGGTAATACTTGTTTCAAGGAATGAGTTAAGGAGACTTGCTTTCCTTTCAATTTCATTGAAGAGTTTGAAGAGTGTTGGCATTAAGTCTTCCCTAAATTTCTTATAGAATTCAGCAGTGAATCCACCAGGGCCTGGGCTTTTCTTTGTTGGTAGGGTCCTAATTACATTTTCAATTTCATTATCTGAAATTGGGTTATTCAGCAGTTTTACATCTTCTTGACTCAGCTTTGGTAATTCATAAGTTTCTAGGAATCTGTCCACTTCTTCTGTGTTATTGAATCTGTGTGAGTAAAGGTTTTCGAAGTAGGTGTTGATGATCTTCTCTATTTCCACCGGGTCTGTAGCAATTTCACCCTTTTCATTTCTTATTGCATGAATCTGAGTTTTTCTTTCCTCTTCTTGATAAGGTTGGCTATGGGTTTATCAATTTTATTTACTCTTTCAAGGAACCAACTCTTCGATTCATTAATTCTTGGTATTATTTTCTTAGTTTCAATTGCATTAATTTCTGCTCTAATCTTAATAATTTCCTCCCTTCTTTGGGCTTGGTACTTGACTTGCTCTTCTTTTTCTAGAAGTTTGGGGTGCAGCATTAGGTTGTTTATGTGTGTTCTTTCCATTTTTCTGATGTGGGAGTTTAGTGCTATAAATTTCTATCTGAGGACTACTTTCATTGTATACCACAGGTTCTCG
>RJWM01024584.1:0-30362 GCA_004363535.1 Dasyprocta punctata | reverse complement strand
CTCTTCAGGGAGTTCAATTCCGAAGTGGAAATCGTTCTTATGCGTCTGTATTTCTGGTCCACACATTAGGTGACACTATAGAATATCCCTTAGGGCACTGTGTGTGTGTGTGGGTAGGTGGGTGTGCGCACATACACGTGTGTGTTAGATTTTTTTATTGGTCAACAAATACTTTCCCTCCTTTTCCCCAGGAGATAAGTCTCTTCCTTTTCCATTAATGTTGTGTTCTGCTATATGACTTTTGCCAGTGGGCTGCAGGCAGAAGTAAATGCCCCAGTTTCAAGCAGACATTTTAAAAGACACTGGAGTTCCCACCAGTTCTTTTGACTTCCTCGCCCTCGAGCAGTGAGCCCATGGTGGCCGCTCTTCCTTCACCCTGTGTCTCAGAATGAAAGATAAAGTCTGTCTGTAACCTAGAGCACAGCTATTGCAGCAACAGTTGTGCAAGAACAAGTGTTGTTGTGAATTACTGAAATTCGGGGATAATTAGTGCAGCCGCAGTATCACGGAGAAGGTGAATAATACTGTATGTCTGCAGATTTCAAACAGCTCTGTACCTTTGTATATACATTTGTGCAGGTGTGCTGGGTGGGGTGGAGGGGTGCGTCACAAACAACCTTCAGACTGCAAAACAGAAGGTAATGTTTATCGTGGGTGAGACCTCTTCCTTCCCACTAAGTGAGACCATTTTGCTAAGCCCTTTCCAATCAAGCAGGCATGAGGTAGGAAGACACTTTTTATTACTGCTAGGGGAATGTTTCAGATTGAGCTAAGTATCCTGTTCATGCTAAAAAGTGTTGTCTTTGTTAGAGATAGAGACCATCTCTAGTGAGATTAGGAAGATAGACCCTGTTGTTTTTTTCCTGAGAATCCAGACCCTGGACACACAAAAGGAAGAGAAAGCAAAGGGGATTCCCATTTCAGGGAGTGGAACACGGGTCATCAAAGTTACCCCTTGGAGGGAATCTTGTGTGAAGGATCACAGCCCAGTGGGATGGAGGGCTGGTACTAATGTCCCCACTCGTGTCTTCATTTTTTGTCTTTCAAAAAGTTTTGCAGTGGGGCTGGGGATGTAACTTGTGGTAGAGCGCTTGCTTAGCACAAACCCTTGGCTTTGATCCCCCACTCCACAAAACAGACAAGCACAGAGGTCTGTGAGCATTTTTAGGCGGTTGTGTTGCTTTTGGGAGGAGACGTTTGGACCCATGCTTTGGGATAAACCACCCGCGGCAGAGTTGCCGTTCGAGGAAAGTCAGAGAGGACCAGGGGGTGGGTGCTGAGGCCCCACGCGTGCAGCATCAAGTGCCCAAGACGCATTTGTCGACCTTGGTGGCACTGCTGGGGATCCTTAGGAACACAAGGTAAAGGAACCACTGAAAAATCGGGACTTGCGGCTGACCCTTGTGGCAGCACCTTGGACGCAGTCGTCACTATTAAAAGGGAAAGGTCGCCCTGGGAGGATGAAGACAAACAGCAAACAGATCCTTGCTTATTCTTCCTTTAACGTTTTAAAAACTTTAATATTCCTATAGAAAGAACACAACTAATAAGCGTACAGCTTGCTGAACATTCAGAGTGAATGCACTCATGAATCTAGAGCCTGGTCAAGTGGACGGTTCCCAGCGCTGCGGGGGCCCCCTCTCCGGGTCCGTGCGCCCAAGGCCCCGGCTCTCCGGACCTCCAGCTGCGCGGATGGGTGTAGCAGGGTTTGCATAGCGGAAGCAAGAATAGCCGCTGTGCGCTTGCGTCTGTCTAGCTGCTTTCCGACTGTGAGACTCATTTCTAAGCGTTTGTAACCGTTCACGGCGTTCTCAGCGTGGTGCTCATTACATGCACGCAGCACCATTCGCTTATCCATTGGACTGCAGATGGGTATTTATTTAGACTGCGTTCTGGGGGTTTTGACCTGCTTTTACTCCTAACACTGACACCAGACGTGTGGGTTCTTTCCTTGTCAGCAAAGGTTGCCCGACTCTCCAGCCCCAGCTGCGTGTCCTACCATTCAGTTCAACACTAGCCACTCTGCAGGTCAGACTGCACGAGACTATCCTTACTCCAGACGCCAGACACATATTATATGCCAGGGTAGCCACAGAGCTGTCTTACTTGGCTGCAAAGTTGGGGTTCCCACAACTTCATTCCCTTGGCAACTCAATAATTTGCTAAAACAATTCGCAGGACCCCAGGGATGATTTTACTACCGCTACAACTTCATTATCCTAAAGGATACACTTGGAACCACCAAATGGAAGTGATGCAAAGGGAAAGGTATGGAAAAGGGGGTGCTTGGAGAATCCACACCCCCTCGGAACACAGCACCACCCAGAACCACTCTGTGTTCACAAACCCAGAAGTGCCCCAAACCCTGTTGTTAGGAGCTTTTGATGGAGACTTCATTACATAGTCATGATTGGCTCATGATTGATTGAATCATTGGCAAACTCGATTTCTAGCCCTCCTCCCCTCCCCAAAAGTCTAGAATTGAGGCTGAACGCTTTGACCCTCCTCCGAACTCACAGTTGATTCCTTTGGCAACCGGCCCCATCCTGAAGTTGTCTAGTGCCTCACTGGAAGCCGCTTCACTAACTGTCCTCAGGTATGGTTGTAAAGGACTTATTATGAATGACAAAAGATGTTTCTATTATCCCTGTCACTTAGGAAAGTCCAAGGCTTTTAGAAGCTGTCAGAAAGTGGGTGTGTGTTATTATTTCTGTGTGCACACCCATGTGTTGCTGAGGATTGAACGTGCCTGTGATTTAAAATAAAACCCACTGGCTCTCCTTGTGATTCATATCGAAGTTTAGTAAAAGCCTGACTCAAGAGCCTCTGCCGTGCCTTCTCTTCTCTAGGATGCAGTTCTTGGTGAGCACAGAGCAGGTTAGGGGTGTTGAAGTTTACATTGTGGCAGTGGTTATTCATGATGCTTCTGTCACACCTACTTTAAGCTCTACCACGATTTCAGCAATTTACTTTTTTTGTTTTTTTGTGTTTTTTTTTGCAGCACTGGGAATCAAACTCACAACCTCGCACCTGCCAGACAGGCACTTAAGCCACTGAGCCAAACCCCTGGGCCTAGTTTTTTGAGACAGGGTCGCACTATGTAGCTCAGGCCGGCCTTGCGTTCATGTTGTAGCCCAAACCGGCCTCAAACTCACAATGCTCCTCCTACCTCAGCCCCCCGAGTGCTGGGATTAAAGGCAGCAATTTACTTTCAACTCTCCACTGAGTTCACCAAAGACGAGTAATCCTCCTGCAGCTGGCAAGGCTGAAGATCGAGCCACCCCGGGCAGTGAAGTGCATCCCCAGGCGCAGCCAGCGTTCACCTCCATCACCGCCTTTTAGCCAGGTTCCGCAGCTTACGCCGCTCTGAACGAGGATCTGTGCCCTCGTTAGCGTACCCATGTGCAGCCAGGATACCGCGCCACGTACCGTCAGGCTGAGGCATGGCGTTACAAGATTGGGGCTGCGATTTCACCCTTCTCTGCCAGTGGAGCCTGCTAGGACCTGGCCTGTGCCAGTTTTTGAAGGGAAAGCAAGAGAGGATACCGGTAAGAAATATAAACAGCCAGGCTTGATGGATGTGGTTATGAGATGTGAACTCAGGAATTTGGTTTTGAATCAGGACTCAAGTGGGTACAAAGGAACACAATTTTCAGTCTCCAGTTTGGTGTCTTCTAGCAATGGGATACCAGTATAGTAACAATATGGCATTGCATTTGGCTACTGCTACGTAAACAGCCTCAAAAACTCTCACCAGATGCAACGCGACTACTTCTCAGCTCAGACCCCTTTGGGAAGCTGTGCAGTTGAGCTGATTTCGGTGGCTCATGCGCGTGTCTGGGCATCGGCCACTCTCACTGGATGTGGCTAGGGTGACCACTCTGCTCCACGAGACTTGCGTTCCCCTGCTGGCACCCACTGGTCAGCCATGGCATGTTCTTCTCACGAGGACGGTGGAAGAAGAAGACCACGATTTCATGAGTGCAGGCCAAGCTTCTGCTCAGTCCTCTTCCATGACGTCCCGTTGACTGAAACAAACCAAGCTATGTGGAGGACGCCCTGCACGGCGTGGCTACAGGACAAAGGACACAGCCGGAGAAAGGAAAGAACGTCCTGCTGTGGTGGGTTAACTCGCGGGTCACTTCTGACGCCCAGCTGAGCTGAGTCAGCGTGGGCTGGGATGTGGAGGGTGCCTGAGGATCGCTGCCAGCAGCATAGAAGGACTGGAGGGGAGGGGGCTGTGCTTTTGATTCTCCTGGAGAAGCTTGTCGCGCTAGCTGTCTTGATATGAGCTCTGCTGTTACTGTCATCGGAGAAGCCTGGGACCTCGTTGTCGCTGAGGATGGCTGTAGTTCTTTCGGGAGGAGCTCTCGTCCTTACCTTGAGTGTTGCTTCTTGGCTCCAGTGCAGATCCCTCAGTCTGCTGGCACAGATCCTTCATCCCACTGGCACAGACTTTCTAGCTTCCATCGCCAACCTTTGGGCCTTCCCAGTGGAGATCTGTGAAACAGACTTGCGTGAGTCATTGTCTTGGGCTCTAGGCCTCCAGTTAGACTATTAAAGGGCATTGCCACGGGCTCTGGGTTTTTAGCTGGACTCGTACAGGACATTGTCACAGGATCCAGGGCCTCAGCTGGGTTCTTTGGGTCTCTAGTATGTGAACACTCTTTTGCATTTAACTCTTTGGGTGAATATAATCCTATAAATTATGTGTCCTGGATTAAAGCTTTTCCCCTTTAAGCCTCTACTACCACAACCACCATCTAGTAAATGGGACAAAGAGACCTGAAAAATAGACATGTATGCCATAGTTTGCCACCTTGGACTAGACCCTTCCAAACTATGAGCCTCAATTACCCCATTCTTTTTGCAACTTGATTATCTCACACATTGGTTACATTAACGGACAGCTGTCTAATCTAATATGGACTCTCTGAAAGCCAGTTGTGAGCCCCCTGGAAATCCACAAGTTAGAAGGAAAGCTCATCATCCCAGATGTGGAAGCCGAGTGACTTTATGATTTCCTTATGCTCAAAGAAATCTTTCCACTCGTGTAAGGATGGCTGCTGCACCCTGCTGACTTTTGCGATCCCCTCCCTCCCCTCCTGCCTTCGCCTCCAGCCAGGCAGCTGTCTGTGCTGTCTCTTGCTGCTCCCTCCACCAAGCACAGCTTTCCTGCCTACACGCATCGCTCGGTGGGCTCTGTGTCGAACACCACCATTCAATCATTCTTGCTTCATTCATTTAGGCATTTGTTTTTCCTCTCCTCCCATGCTTAGTGAAACTACCTGAGGGAGGAACTTCGTCTATTTTGTTGTCCAAAGCATCTCACAGCAAGCCTCAAATCAGCAGAAACAGGGGTAGCATTAAGCGGGTAAGCTGACATGTTCCTCTGGAAGACATACACCCACAGAGAAACCCAGTGGAGGAAATACACCAGCAAATCGTAAGAGAGAGAGTTTCTACAGCTTAGAGTTACCAAGAAAATGGAGCCCTCCCTCTAGTTTTGTGGATGACTTTAAGACTCTTAATATTTAATATAAAAATAAATAATAACGAATCAAATGATACCCATAGCTAATTAGACCTATGGGGGTGGAGTTTTATCATTTAGTTAAATGATTTTTTTTTTTTGGTACTGGTGGTCAAATTCACGACCTTGTGCTTGCCAGGCAGGTGCTTTTGCCACTGAGCTATATCCCCGGCCTCAAGTAACTAATCTATTGGCATGAGTGGGAATGCTGTGTAAAATAAAGGTTTGGAGCAAGAACCTGTGATTGATGGGTCAGAGGGCACTGATCCTTTTGGGGTCTTGGGTCCCTTCTCAGGTGAATGGCTTTCTTCCTTATCACCAGGCTAAGATTTGGAACATTTTATAAAACACTGAGTGGAGATAGCAGGTTGGTTGTGAGGAGGTTATACGGTGTCATTAGCTGTAAGTGATGGAGGCTCTGATTTCGGAGGTTAACAAAGATTTGCTTTGGGTTATAGGCATTTTCCAAAGTCATTCTGAGCTGACATAAACATGTTGCCCCTTTGCTGGCGTTTTTTATGGGTGGTGCAGATGGATGAAAGTCAGCCACAAAGAAGACCTGGTGTTATCGTTAATGGTGACTTTGTATAACAGATGTTGTCTACATATTAGGGGACACTGCTTAATTTGTCTCCTGTGAACTGGAAGCCTCTTGAAACTATTATGTACCAAACATTGTCTGGAAAATTCCATTCTTTTGTAACCCTGTCCTCCTTCAGGAAGAGCAGCAGTTTAGAATTAAAAGAATAAAAGAGAGATTCAAATGAAGAGAGACTATGTCCATTACATTTGTGCTCATCCTGATTGCGATGAAGAGGGACCAAAGTAAAGTCATTATGGTATTGCCAAGGGGAAGTACATGGATTTAAAACAAAGGTCTAAATGAATAGGTGCTGAGCAAGTGCTGAGAAATTAGGGTGGGGCGGGGGCGGGGTTTTCTCCTGTCTTTGCACCAAGCCTCCCCACTGCATCCTGCCGAAGAAGAACGGGGCGGTGACAAAGAACTAGAAATGCTGCCCGTACGGCAGGAAAGTGCTTCCATTCCGCGCACCATCTGGGCAGTTCAGCCTATGTTTTAGGCAAAGGGTTACTCACTTGTTGGGTATGTTAAGCCCCAATTTTCCATGAGGCCCAACACACACACAGTTGTGATAATCCTACACTGTATTTGTCTACCTTCTATTCTCTAAAAATATGTGCAAATTCCATTTTATTTTGGAGCATTTTATTGTGGAGAAATTTTCATGCATATCATCATCTTGATGGCCCAAACATTTTTTTTGCAGTCAAAAAAAGGAGACTTTTGCAAGACCATAAAAAAGAAGGTTGCATATGAAGGAACTGTAAATTGCTATAACTACTTGGGAAAGAAATTTGACAATTTAATCAAGAACTAAAGAAACTTCAAACATTCTGGGAATGTAATTTCTGGCAATCTACTCTTAGATAGTTCAAAATCATAAAAAGTATGTGACAAAATACATCTCTACGCATGCCAGGCTGTCCCCATAGGCCTCTCGTCCTGTCCCACGCCAGAGCAAAGTGTGACCCCAAACCAGGGCCTGGCCTCTGTCCATGGGCCACCGGCACTGAAGCGGGCTACACAGCAGAAACATTAAACATAAATGTAATCTGAAAAAAATACATTTCCCTAATACCCAAAATGGAACCAAACCCACATGTGTACATTGAGTTATAGTTGAAGAAATTGTTACCTGACAAAATACTCTAGCTATGACAGTTATGGATAAGAAGACCATATAATAACATGTATATATTTATGCTACGTATCAGTCAAACTACATGTATATGTGATGACTTCTTTTTTATTTAAGAGAAAATGAATACAGAAAAGAGAAACAAAAAGCAAAAGAGACAAGCAAACAACAACAAATCCGATCCGATAGCATTATAGGTTTACAAAGTGAGATGGTTGGAATTTGACAGTAGTTGTAATATTGCATATAATTACCTTCAAAGGGGTTGTTCAGATTAACAGATACAGATATGTAAAATGGATCTAATCATATGAGTATTAACTGTTCTTTTTCAATATCTAATGCATTGAGTAATATAGTCATTTTAACTATCTTATGTACACCTATTTATAAATTTATGTCTTTTTCCTTTTCCCTTCCTTCTTTCCTCCTTTCCCCTTAGAATACCTCTTGCTGTCTTTAAAATAACTGCCCATATCATCAGGCCTAATATAATCAAACAAAATAGTTCAGAATAAAGCCAATAAAAAATAAAACAATGGTCACAGAAAAGAGAAACAAAAAGCTAAAGGGACCAACAAACAACAACAACAAATCCGATACTGTAACATTATAGTTTTACAAAATGAGATGATTGGAGTTTGACAGTGGTTGTAACATTGTATATCGTTACCTTCAAAGGGGTTGCTCAGATTGACTGATATAGACATGTAAAATTGGTCTAGTCATATGAGCATCAACTGTTCTCTCAATAGTTAATGCTTTTAGTTGTATAGTCATTTTAACCATCATATGTATACCCACATATAAATCTATGTCTTTTTCCGCTTCCCTTCCTTCTTTCCTCCTTTCCTCTTGTAATACCTCTTGTTATCTTCAAAATGACTGCCCATACCATCAGGCCTAATAAAATCAAACAAAATAGTACAGAATAAAACTGATAAAAGATAAAACAATGGAAGCAATACATAGTTATACAATGTTGATTTCTATAATGCCTCATATTATCTTCTAAGCAGTTGCCTATATCATCTGTTATAATACAATCAAACAAACCAAAATAGGTTAAAATCACTCAAAACAGAACAATGAAAGCAATACGGGGTTTCAAAACAAGGTGATCAAATATCAATAAAAGCTATCCTAATACATTTTGTTATCTTTGGAATAGCTGTCTTTGTCATCATATATAATAAAATTAGACAGGATGAGATAGAATGAGATCAAACTAAACAGCTCATTGAAGACATTACTGGACTCAAATCCTGATGATGGATTATTCAATTATCTGCCCTGCTCGGCAATATCCCTCTGCCGCTGTTTCTGAAGCTGTGGACTTTTTTTTCTCTAAAATGTCCTTCAGTATTCTTTGTAGGGTTGGCTTGGTTGTCATAAATTCCTTTAGTTGTTCTTTGTCGTGGAAGTATCTTGTTTCTCCGTTGATTTTGAAATATAGTTTTGCAGGGTACATCAATCTGGGTTGGAAGTTGTTTTCTTTCAGGGCTTGAAATACTTCACTGCAAGCTCTTCTGGACTTGATGGTTTGTGTTGAGAAGTCTGTCTTGATTCTGATGGGTTTTCCTTTGTAGGTGATGTGTTTTTTTTTTCCTCTAATAGCTTTTAATATTCTGTTTTTGTGTTGAATTTCTGGGATCTTGATTATTATATGTCTGGGTGTAGGTATATTTTGCTTATATTTAGCTGGAGTGCTATATGCTTCACTTATCTGAAAGTCACTTCCTGTTCCCATGCTCGGAAAGTTTTCTGAAATTATTTTTATAAATAGGCTTTTAATTTGATTTGTAATGACCCCTGCTTTTTCACTCACACCTTTTATTCTTAAGTTATGTTTCTTTGGGTTGTCTTGCAGCCATTGTATTGTTACTTCCACGTTCCTTGTTATTTTTAAGAGATCTTTCCTTTCACGATCACAGGCTGCAAACCTGTCTTCAAGGTTTGAAAGTCTATCTTTAGTTTCCTTCAGGTGGTTTGGTCAGCTTTCATTGGATTTTTTGAATTCCTGATAATCTCTTGAATCTGTTTCATGTATTCTAAATCTTTTTTGTATTGTTCATTCCAGATTTCCCTCATTTTGCTATGCTCCATTTTTTCATCTATGTCTCCTTTAGGGTTGCCTTGCAGTTCTTTTATTATGTTTTCCATTTCTTCTTTTAGTTGAGTTAGTATTTCTGTTCTAATTTCTTTTATAGCCTCTTGAAGTTGTTTCTTTACTCCAGTTGCCATCACCTCACAAACTTCAGTTGTGGGACTCCTGGTCTCCTCTGCGTTTGCATCTCCTGGATTTGCTCTGCTTGAACTGGAGGCCAGAGACTGCCCCCTGCTTCTTTGTCTTGGCATATTCTTGGGTTCCCCTGGGCAAATTGGTACTGGGGACCCAGGCACTCCCTGAATTGGCCACAACCTCTCGGAAGTGAGACAGGTTCTTCCAGCCAGCACCTACTATAGCTATCTGATGGTTGCCACTGGGGGTGCTGTTACAGTGCTATCCACTGCCTTTACCCAGTCTACCTTGCCTCTGCGATGGCTGGTGGGGTGCGTGTTGGGGCTGTCGGCTGCCTGAGAACCTGGGCTGGTGGGCCGGTCACCTGCAGACTCTCCACAACACCCCTGGAGTGCTTGCAGAGCTGCCATCTCCAGACCAAGCCTGTCACCTGCAGGGACCCTCCGAGATGGCCCCCAGTATTCTTGCAGGGACAGGGCTCAGCCTGAGCAAATTCTGCGGGTCCGCACCCAGCCAGGAGTCCCCAGCCCAACTCCAAGATGTCTCCCTGCCAATCTCCCCCTCACGTGGGAGGATGAGGACCTCCTCACTCACAGTTCTCCAGGTCTGCTCCCCCTGTCCACTGCCACTGACCTCTGACGCCGTCTCGCTGGGCTGAGGACTCCATGGTTGCTGCTGCCATGGCCACAGCTCTCAGACCACGCGTCCCCAGGTTGCAGCAATTCCTTTCACAGAGCGGTCCGGCTCCAGGCAGAGGTGCTGCCAGCCACCGCCCTCTTTGTCTAAGTGCCTCTTTCCACTCTTTCCGTGGTTTCAATTCTCACTTTAGATTCCTCCTGGGTCCCGAGGACCCGCCTCCCTCCTTCTTGTCTTCCCCATGTTGCTATATTCCAGCATCTGGACGGTATCTTTCCGGAAGGCCGCTTACCCTGCTGTTTACTGTTCCACCATCTTGTCCCCTCCTAACAATCTATGTGATGACTTTTGTGTTTATAAAATATGAACATAATCTGAGACGATTGGGAAATCTACCATAGAGACAAATATGTTTGTATAAAAGGCAGCTTTAGAGTGGAAGCATCGTACATCTGAAGAGTCATTGTTCTTCCCAGTAAGCACCAGCTAGTGTCTTGCAGACGCAGTTTCCTGAACATCAAACTACTTCATTATGCATTTCTCATTGCTGACAGACCTCCCCAGCCAGACTCACAGATTATTCATAGATTATCAGTGAAAATAAAGGAGCATTTGCACCAGCTCTTGTTTCCACACTAAACACAGCACCCTTGTTTCTCCTCTTGATGCAGGGGTGACAGTGTGATTCAAAAGAGCCACGCAAATATTCACCATGGGGCCTGACACACAGAAAACAGCACAGGTGACTGGGAACCTTGTTGGTTATTTGGATGATGACATTAACTGGGTGAGCCAGGAACCCCGAGAAGATGTGAGATGTTTTGGTTCTAGCACTATGTATAGACTGACTTGTCCTTCTAAGGTCAGGGTGGTTGTAGCCCTTGATGGGGACTGCAGCTAGGAAGACCCCCGTAGTCCTCTCTGTCCTCAGGGTTCCTACAGTTTTAGGAAAGTTTATCACTTTACTTCTTTGAATATTTAATATCTCTGTTTTCTTCTCAAAGGTTTATGCAGAGTAAAACCGAAACCTGTCAACCTTCTTCCAAGTTTTACGGTAGGTGATCTGTTTCCTGGTTTTAAGGTAATATGTATACTTTATCCCTTTGTCTATAATATGGGCAATATTGCTGTTAACTGGAAGAAAATAAAAGTTACAGGGGGCTGGGGGATGGGGCTGTAGATAGAAGGAAGGGTGAAGGAGAAAGTGCTATTCGAGGGTGGGTATTTGTCATGGTGAACTTCGGGAAGCCAGCTGAAGATATGCAGAATGGCATCCATCAATATGCAGGTGCCAGAAGGTGATTTGGGACTTCAGTCTGGCCGGAGAGCTGCCAGTCTTAGCCTCTTTAAGAGTCTTACAATAATTACTCAGCCTGCTGCATGAAAGTACCCTGTTGGGCCCCTACCTATCCAGCCACAGACGGCTCAGTGCCCTGGAGCTCAGCCTCTAAGGGAGACACCCACTCTTCACCTGAAAGATGTCACATTCACGTCAGGAGTGGAAATAAGGTTTAACTGCCACATGCGGCCCTGAACCCCACTAGGGAGCTGTGCTGAATGGAATACGTATCACGGCGCCTTAAATTGTGAACTCCATTGCACACCTGGAAACAGCTGGCCAAGGGCCCGTGGTCCTGTCCCTAGCACCCAGCTCTCGGTATTAACATCAGTGGTCAGTGGTGTCTCACTGGCAGTGCAGGACGTCTCCGGAAGGCGAGTCACCTGAGTGGCTGACATCACCACGTCTTTCCCACAAAGCAGTGAGGCCCGCAAGGTCTGAGCTCTGGCCTTCCCTGCCGCAGCCCGCCTGTCCCTCCTGTCCAGGACCAGCTCCACCGCACCCCGTCGGCACCGCCGAGCCCAGCCCTCTCTGGCTTCCATCGTCTCCAGGTTCTCAACTTTCCTTACTGGTTCTTCTCATTCCATCCAGAAGAAAAATCAGATCTTCCCAAGTCCTCTTTAAAGAATGTTATCACATGAACAGAAAGGAAGGAAGGAAGGGAGGAAGGGAGGAAGGAAGGGAAGGGAGGGAGGGAGGGAAGAAGGAAGGAAAGGGATCTTCTTCATAGTAATACAGCAAACAATAAAACAGGAAAAATTTTTTATAAAAAAATCCCCCTTTTTTAACTAGCCCAGTAATAACAGATTCAGGCAAAACTCAACACCGGACACAGACACTGCTAAGTGCTGGTCCCTAGGAGTAGGACAGTGCCGTGGCCTCCAAGTGTCCCCCACACAGCGCATGACACAGGGGACAGAGTTATTTCTCAGTCGCCGAGCGCAGAACCTGGCAGGCACCACACCTGCATGGCACCCTGAGAAGGATGTCAGTTCTTGGGGAGCCTTCGCGAGTGAGAAGCCCTGATCAAACACTGAGGGGCATGACACAGAGCGACCAGCCTGGACCCTCGAAAATGTCACGAAAGACACAGAATGGCACAGGAAATGTTCCAGATTCAAGGGAATTGGGCAGACATGATACTGAAATAAAACCTGTGATCCTCAGGCTAGGGATATAGCTCAGTGGCATAAGTGCCTGCCTGGCAAGCACAAGATCCTGAGTTCAATTCCTGGTACCAAAAACAAAACCAAAAACAAACTGTGATCCTGGCTTAGATCTAGCCTGGGACAAACTTAGATACAAAGGGCATTTTAGAGACAACTGCTAACATTTGAATATGGTATACAGATTGGATAACAGTATTGTGAAGTTTCTTAACTGATAACTACTACTAGGAAAAGACTGCCCTTGTTCTTAGGAAATATCTGGACTGCAGGGGTCGTGGGAGCAGCAACTCCAAGGGGTCAGAAAGCGAAAGTGAGAGTGAATGACCGGCAAGGGGCAGGGCAGTGGACCAGGCAGCGCTGTCGCCCGGTGGTCGAGCTCTACACACGCTTAGCCTGCATGTGGCCCCGGGTCCTGTCCCCAGGACCAAAATGCCAAAACAAAAACAAACAAAAAATCCCTCTGAGCCCAGGCACCTGAGAGCTCTTTGTACAGTTTTTAAAAACTTTTCCAGAAACTTGAATTAAAAGTTTCCCTGATTCCCAAGACCCCAGCTTCCCCCAAATCTTGCCCCCAGCTTGCCCATTCTCGAACTGTCCCCCTCCTGGTCTCACGTCCTCATTTATGGTCACTCCGTAATGACCTCCTCCGTGGGGCAGCGCAGGCACAGAGCCCGGAGCGTCCCCTTCCTCCCCTCATCCCCCGAGCTCCCCGGAACCTCTCCTGCCGCCGCCCTGGAAGCCAGCGCACCCCGGGCCCACAGCGCAGCCCTCTCTGCCTTCTCCGGCTCCCCTCGCCTTTCTGGGGCGCTCACCGCTTCAGCCTCACTGTCCGCCCCTCCCGGCGCCTCACCCACGCCCCTGCCTCCTCCCCGGCAGCTGCATCCGCCCCGGCCGCCCGAGGCCCAGACCTCACCGGCTGCAGCACAAGGGCCTCGGCATTCTCCCAGCTTTACCGAAATTAAGTCAAGTTTCTCTCCTTCGCTGGGCTGGCAGCGGGAGGCCCCTCTCCCCGCTGCTCCCGGGCTGGGCGGCTGCTGCCCCTCCCCAGGTCTCCTCGGCTCCTCCTGCAGGCTCTGCCGCCCACCTCCGTCCCCTAGGCCGCTTCTTTCTCGAGGCCTGGCTTACACATGGCTCCCGAGGTTCAGCCTTTCCTTTGCCCTCTTGCCAGACTGAACTGAACCAGATTTAGCGCCCTGTGCCCCTAACCGAACCCCCACTTTAGGGCTTGTCCCCCTTCACATTTTAGACCCCTGGAATCGTTATTTCCAGCAGCTCCCAGGCACACATGGGGGGCTAACAAACACCGAAAAGGACTTTCAGCTCTGCGTGGCTCCGGCGGCCTGCGCGCCCTGACCGCCGCCTTCCTCCGCCCTCAGACCCTGGCCTTCCGCAGAGAAGAGCGGGTGACGCTTGGCGTGCAAAGCTAGGGAGGGCGGCCCTTCGGTCCTCCTTCGCCACTGTCACCCTGTTCCTTCGCTCCCATTCTCCAGCCGGCCAGGCGACCGGCGCTCTGCCCTGGTCTGACCTCGCGGGTTACACAGACATGGACTTCAAGGCCTAGTGGGGCTCCACGGAGCGTCTATCAGAATCCTCTCCCGGACAGGCAGGCACGCCAGCACCCAGAGCGGCCGCGCAGACTTGTCCCGCGGCGTCTGGGCCTGGGCAGCAGCCTTCTGGGTCCCCGCCCCCTCACTTTTCATCATCTCTGTGGAAAGAGCTTTACACACCGTAGCTCGTACGTTTCCAACAGTCTCCCCATAAAAGCTCATTTCACAGCCCTAGCTCATCTTCTCTAGTGCCAGGCAGTCACTGTTCCAATTTTTGAAGGCTGAATGTATTGTATTTTTCTATGTTTGCTAAGTAGATTTTCACGTATGGTAAATAATACAGAAATACATCTCACATATGGGAACTAACTAAATATCACTTCTTGTTTTGCCAGATAATTGTAAAATAATAGCCACCTGGGAAACATCAGGTATAGTTTTCTATGTCATAATGTCTTCAATAGCATGAGGTTTGATTAATATGGAGGAAAAAAGCTGAAATGTAAAAAGGGAAAGGTTATTTACATCCTGGTTTGTTTGTCCGCAAAGAAGCCGTAATGCTGCACAATTTCAATGATTGTCACAAAATTGGTAGTTCTCAGCATCCCCCAAGCTTCTCCATTGACCTGATTGTTCCTGGAATTCATTATCAACAAGAGATAAGGATAATTTTCCTGGGATTATTGTCAAGCGTCTGATTGAGTAAGAAACTACCATTTTCAGGTATTTTCTGAGCATAAAAATCATGCCAAACAAAAAACTGCAATTAGGAAGAAATCCATGAAACATGTCGTATTCAAACCTAGTATGTGTCCAAATTTGTTTTGCTTTTTTTTAATTAAAAAATCGAAGAAGACAGAAACTAAATCTTTCAGGATTCAGCTTCACTTAATACCCCCTTTCTGAAGTGCATGTGAATGTTCTTTCTACTTCATGTATTTGGCATGCGTAACCTGCTTTTGTTTTTTAAGATGAATCTTCTAAAGAATTCATGAGCCATTTTCAAAATAAAATGTCTCCCCAGCGCCTAAAAGAAGTATACCCTGCCACTGACGGAAGGTTAGTGGCTAAGAGTTTAACTGCATAACCGTTCACATGACCACATCTCCCTCACCCCACAAGAAGCGCCCTTAAGTAGGTGTTTTGATTTGGGTTCCTCCAGAGGGAGCTCCCTGTTTTAAAAAGAATCCTCACATTTGTGTGTTGCGTCTTTGGGATGAAAGTATGAATACGCTAATGAAAGTGATCACCGGAGTGAGAGTACTCAGCTAGAATACTGCCTAAGCGACATCAGCTGTGATATTTGAGACTCACAACACCTGTGTGTGTGTGTGTGTGTGTGTGTGTGTGTGTGTGTGCACGAGCGCACTTTCTGCCCTCCAATGCTACTGTTAATTGTGATCACTTGGTCAAGGTGTTGTCCAATTTCTCCACTGAATGAATAATTATTGGATTTATTTTTCTCCTACTAATAAGCAGTCTGTGAGGAGACATTTTAAGATCATGCAAAGATACTACTAATGGTCAAATTTTTCCCCTGGAAATGTTGATCAATGGGTACTAACTTATACGTAGGAGAAACAAGTTTTAGTATTCTATTGCACAGCAGGTGACTAGAGATAACATAGTTGTATATTTCAAAAAACTAGAAGAAAGGATTTTGAGTATTTTCCCCTTAAAGACATGATAAATGTTGGAGGATATGCTTCCTTTGATTTGGATACGACACGATGTGTACGTGGCACCCAATCCACATACTCTTCTTGTCAAAGACATAAATAAAAACACAAATATAGACCCAAATTCATCTTAAAATTTATTATACAATAATAGCAATATCTTAGCCATAATAGGAGGGAAAAAAGGAGTCAGGTGATAAGACAACCAGTCATATGGAAAAAGTTAGAAGTGGACTTTTACACTATGCATCACAATAAATTCTAAGTGGATCAAAGGTGTCAGTGTAAAAACTAACAAAGCATACAAATCCATAGGGGGAAAAAACCAAAATGAACATCTATAATCTGGGACTGAGGTTATGGCCTAAAAATCTGAAAAGAACGAAGGAGAAGATGATTAATTACCTAAAAATAAAATGTTTTATATGTCATAAATACCATTAGCAAAACAAAAAGAAAAATGGTGAACTGAGAGACTACTTTTTCTATCCCTTCAAGACATGGGATTGACGATCCTATTCAGAAAGAGATTCCAAACTTAGAGAAGGAAAAAGTCAACACCATGTATAAAAATGGACCAGAAACTTGAACAAAAATCTCCTGAAAAAGAGATTAAAAATCAAATGGGGCTAGGAATGTAGCTCCATGGTAAAGAATGTGCTTCACATGTGAGAGGCCGTGGATTCAATCCCCAGCACAATAAAACAAAATGAAATAAAATAAAACAGTAAGTAAATAAGAAAGAAAGAAAGAAAAAATGAAGGAATGGAAAGAAAGAAACTCAAATGGATCTTAAACACATGAAAGGATACTCACCCTCACATTAAGGGAAATACAAATTAAAATAATACTGAGGTACTATTCATCATTTATCAGATTGCCAAAAATTATAGAAAACACTCTCAGCAAGTCTGTCAGCAAAGAGATGCTACTGAACACTGATGGCACAAATGCAAAGTGACACAACCCATCTGGGGAGGAACTTGGAAGCAAGTAGTAAAATCGTATGCATGGTTACCCTCTGACCCAGCAACCCCAAGTTAAGACTACCTCAAAAACATGCCAGAAGAAACCATAAAATGGTAAAATATAATTCACTGCAGCATCACTAGTAAGACTGGAAACAACTCAATTTCTATCAGTAGATCTGTTAAATAAATATAGAACATCTGCACAATGGAGTATAATGCAGTTATTGAAAAAGCAGGGGAAATCTATCTCCACCGACAAATCTCAGGATATATCAGCATGTCAAGAAGCAAAGAAAAATTAGTGTGTATAGTATAGTTCCATTTATAAAGAAAAGATATCTATGCATGTATGTAGTATACTTCCCTTTATATACTCCTACGTGTATGTGTTGTTGTCTTGGTTACTTTTCTCTCGTTGCTGAGACAAAATACCTGATGTCCAAAATTAGCGAAGGAAAGGTTTATTTCTTACAGTTTTGGAGGTTTCAGCCCACACTCAGCTGGCTGCAAGACAGGGTGGCGTGGCTAAGGGGCAGCTGTTCGTGGTGGCTGCAAGCAACAAGAGTGAAAGGGCAGGAGACAGAGCGTGCCTCCTTCCCTCCTTACACTGTATGCCGGCTCCAGCCCTGAGTGGGTGCAGCACTCACACCGCCAATCCCTGCGCTAGACAATGAACCAATCACAAACACTGGATTCAACCACCTCCACGATTGCATGAAGCTTGGGAGGGCCATCCAAACACAATCCATAATAGTCGTGTATCTACATACGTATACAGATAGATTTGTGAAGGTATATAGATATATACGTTAGACACACACACATACATACACAGATATTTGTGTATATATATATATATATATTATATTTTCTTCTTCATATCAAAACACTGACTGGATAGTCTATAACATGGATTATTATTTGTGTCCCTGATAATAACATGAAGGTTCTTTTTAGCATACCTTTTTTTTTTTTTTTTTTTGCGGCACCAGGGATCCAACTCACAACCTCGCACCTGCCAGGGCAGGCGTTTAAGCCACTGAGCAGAACTCCCGGCCCTCGTTTCTTGAGGCAGGGTCGCACTATGTAGCTCGGGCCGGCCTTGCGCTCATGTTGTAGCCCAACCCGGCCTCGGACTCACAACGCTCCTCCTACCTCAGCCTCCCGAGTGCTGGGATTAAAGGTGTGCGCCACCACGCCCGGCTTTAGCATACCTTTAAAAAGAAGCATTAGAAGCTGTATTCCAGCAGACTAAGGGATAAGAAGAAAAATTCAGAACTCAAAAGCAGATAAATAGAACATAGATGTTTGCATTAAAACTTTATGAAATTCATCATCAAGGACAAAGCATCAAAGATAAGAAAGTTTATCCCAGTAGGACAAGATTGGCATTACATTAAAACAAAATAATCAATGTAATTTGAGGTATTGATATAATAAAAGAAACCCACATATCATCTAAACACATGCAGAAAAAGTAGGACAAAGTTCAACATTATTCAAGATGATAACTGCCAGCAACCTAGATATAGAAGAAAACTTCCTCAGACTAATAAAAGTCACGAGCCAAACCCCAGATGTGTAGAGAACTATTTGAAACAGTGCAAGGGTGTCTTCCTCCATCACTTCTGTTGTGCATTGGGCTACAGGCCCTTATCTCTGCTACATGGCAAGAGAACAAAATATACGGCATAGAATGTGGAGGCACAAAAAGAAGTAGCACCATGTTTGTAGATAAATATGAAATTCCAAAGTAATCTACAAAAAAACTAGAACTAATAAATGAATTTGGTAAGGGCACAGGACATAAGGTAAATATGGGTATCAACTGTGTCATATACTAACAACAACAATCCAAAAGGTAAATGAAAAATATGTCATTTACACTAAGAATCTGAAAAATGTTTATAAATTGCAAAACTCAACATTGTCGGGGTGACTGTTCTCCATAAATTGATCTATATGTTCATTACAACTCTGATCAGAATCCTAGTGGACCATTTTGTGAAATCCGGTGTCTGCTGAATGACTCTTGTCTCCTTGGAACCTCACATAACCCATTCAGGACCTGTTTGAAGCAAGTTTCCCAGCATCAGTAGTGTGGAAAAAGAGGGGCCATTTTGAAAGAAAAATGCATAATAATTATATAATCTATAAAATGGACATCTCAACTCAGAGTATTGCATTATTTGATACACCTTTTTTTCACAGTGTATCTAACCATTTCAGTTTTTGCTGATAGATCTGAGCTCACACCTGAATGATGTTGCTTGCCCTTATCAGCAGAAAGGTAAATTTGTCTTTGAGTAAAAAAAAAAAGAAAAGAGAGAAAAGTGATGCTATGGTAGACTGGTAGTTTGCACTAAAGAAATTAAATAGAATAAAAAATGCTTAGTTATAGAACTAAAATCAAATGTAAAACAAAAATTTTTACTTACATTTTGCCATAAAGAAACTAGTAAAATTTTTCTTAAAAAACTATAAATGCAAGTAAAATTATACCACAACCTTCCAAAATTATAAAATGTACTACAAAAATGTACCAGAATGCAGTGATGTATGTGCACCCATGTTTATAGCAGCACAATTTGTAATAGCCAAATCTTGGAAACAACCCAAGTGCGCATTAATTGAGGAATGGATACAAAAAGATGTGGTATTTTTATACAATGGAGTACTACTCAGCTATAAAGAAAGATTCCATTGAGGCTTTTATAAATAAATGGATATAACTTGAGACCATACTCATGAGTGAAATAAATCAAAAGTCACACGTGTAAATACCATATTGTCTCCCTAGCGCAAGAATCTGCAAGAGCAAATACCATTCAAAATCTACAATAAATACCGTGTAAGGGTAAGAAACTGGTCAAAGAGGAAAAGTAACTGGAATAGGGGAAAAGAAGAAAGAAGGAAGGGAAAAGAAAAAAGACATAAATTTGTATATACATACATAAGATAGCTAAGATGACTATACTACTAATTTTATTAGTTCTTGGAAAAAAACAGTAATACTCATATGATTAGATCAGTTTTGCATGTCTATATCTGGTAATCTAAGCAGCCCTTTTGAAGGTAACAATATGCAATATTACAACCGTCGTTAAATTCCTATCATCTTGTTTTGAAAACCTATACTGTTATTGTTTTGGGGTTGTTGTTCTTGTTTGCTTGTTTCTTTTGCTTTTTATTTTTCTTTTCAGTGTCTTTTTTTCTCTTAAAAAAAGAAAAAAAGCACCAGGATGAAGTGGCGGCAACATAGGGCCTCTCCAGTACCTTGAATAGAGAAGCCTGGAGAACAGCTTAGCAAAGAAACAAAGAAGCAGAACTCTGGAATCAAGGAAGTCAACAAAGAAGCTAGAAAGCCCAGGGAACCTGGAAAAACTGAGGACAACACAGAGAGAAGCACAAGAAGTCTGGAAAGCTAACCCCAGCTCCTGGGAAGGAGGTCACATCTCCACAAGGAGGGCAAGCCCAGAGAGGGTCAGCAGCCCGGGGCAGACCTGGCCCCAAGGAAAGCCCACAGGTAGTGCACGCTGCAAATACAGCGTGGTGTTGTGCTCTGCAATGGACTCCTGCCGCATAAGGGGTTAGAGAAGAAATTTACCGCAGTTCTCCCGTACTTGGGAGTGCTATAATCAGAAGGCATATTTAGAACTGAGCTACTCTGGGATTCAGAAGTCACAGAACAATTACACTTCAATGTCTCTGGGGTCACCCTCCCACAGTAACTGTGTGAGAGACAGCAACAAGAGCAGGGGCAGGCCAGTTGCTGCCCCTTGAGAAGTTTGAACAGTGGTGGGAAGGGCTGTGAAGGACACAGCAGCCCCACCCTCTAGGAAGAGAAGCCAGACCGGATACATGTGGTTCTCCGAGGGGCTAGGTCTAAAAGTGCAGACGTTAAGTCCGGCAGACTGGCTGGCTTCCTTTCTGGCCTACTGCCAGCACAAAGCTCAGTGGTGCTTGCTTTTCCCATCTGCCAGTGTGATCAGGGCTACACCTTGGCTTGACCGATTGCCACATCCTGGGGTGTATGAACAGAGGGGCCTCTAGAGCAAGTGGGGCACTTCATCAACCCAGAGGCTGTACAGCTAGCCAAAGATAGCAGTGATGTGGGGCACCCAGAAGGGGACACACACCAAGAGCCACCAGGGTGAACACAGCCCTAAGGCAGACACCACGTGACTGACCGATAGCACCCAGTGGGAAAGGCAGACCAAGCCTCAGCACTCACACAGCAAAAGGTGGGCATGGAAGCCAAACCGGCCCCACTTGTAGCTCACGATCTCTCACCCACATCTGGTGGACTCGAATACCACAGGCCCTGGCAAGATCCACTCACTCAAAGACATGGAAGAGTTTTGGGATGCAATTCTTTTTTTTTTTCTTTGTTTTTTGGGGGGTTTTGTTTCTTTTCTCCTCTATCTTGAGTCTTTGTTTTTATTCTTTTTTCTTTTCTTTTTCTTCTTTGACTTTTTCTGTTACCTCTAATTCTATTACTTTTTAAAAAAATTTTTACCTCACTTTTCTCTCATCTTCCTTTTCTATTTCAAATTTTACTTTTTTCATTTTTCCTTTCCTTACTTTCTCTGTTTATTATTTCTATTGTTTTATTAATTTTGAGCTACTTAACTGATTCTATGCAATTACTACTGAATTTTTTTCTATTGTTACTGGTGCTATAGTTGTTATTGTTAGGAGAGTGTTACTATGTTTCAGTATTCCGTTTGTCTTTGTGTCTACATTATTATTGCAGATGGTATTGTTATAGCTATTATTGGTTCTTATGATATGTCACTATCTGGTTTGTCTTTCACTCTGTTATTCTTGATCTTTTTCTATTGTTAGTAATAGCATGGTGGTTGCTTTTTATTAGCTTGCTTTGTTTTGTTTATTTGCTTTGTTTGTTTGTTTTTGATCTTTCTGAGACAGGATTTCACTATGCACTTCGGGCTGCACTTGAACTCACATTGCAGGCCAGGCTGGTCTCAAACTCACAGTGATCCTCCTGCCTCAGCCTCCTGAGTGCTAGGATCACAGGCATGTACCATCATACCCAGCTTTATTAGTTTTCACTATATTCCAATATCTGGTTTGTCTTTATATTATCAAAATTACTGCTGTTCATTTTCTTTTGAGTGGTGCTGGAGATCAAGCCCTCAAAAAAAGATTTGACACTAAGAAACCTCAAATATCATGCTGAATTGGTTGAAGAAGGATATTAACACCAAAATATAACCAAACCCAAGAACACACCACGAGGAGAAAGAATCTAACTAAAGAGATCTCCACAGTAGTGACAGAGTTTCCCTACCCCAACTGATTTCAATTCACAGTGCAAAAACAACACATATGAGAAAGCAGGGAAACAAGATATCTCCAAAACCCCTAACTCTCCCAAAGCTGACCTCATGGACACTGAAGCAGAGGAAGCCACAGGCAAAGAACTCAAAGGCCAAATGGTCAAAATATCTGAAGAGCTAAAAGAAGAAACACAAAAATGAATGCATAAGATGGAACTCAAAGAGGATTTTGTTAAATGGATAAAAGATTTTACCAATAAAATATTTAACAATTAATTGAATTAAATGAATTGAGTTAAATGAGATAATATAAGATATGAAGGATCACTTTAGTAAAGAATAAGTATGAAAAGAAAGCAAGCAGAAATACATGAAATGAAAAATTCAACAGAAACATAGATAGCAGACTTGACTGTGAGGATAGAGTGTCAGAAATAGAAGGCAAGGTTGATATAGTAGACAATAAACTCAATGATACCCCAAAATCCCAAAACACAGTGCCAGCTGAATCCAACAGCTGCAGATGACTTTTAAAAAATCCTCAAATTATAGGAACAAAGGAAAAATTAGAAAATGACTCAAAATGTTAAAAAATTTTGCGCACTATAATCATAGCAGAAAAATTTCCAAATCTAGGGAAAGAATTCAATATTCAAGTACAAGAGGTGTAGAGAACCCAGAATAGCCATGACCACAAAAGAACCACTCCATGACAAAGCCTAATGAAAACTCCAGAAGTTCAACAAAAGGAGAGAATGCTAAAAGCTGTTAGAGTAAAACAGTGAGTAACCTATAAATGTAAGCCTATCAGAATAACAGCAGGCTTCTCAGTGCAAATTTTAAAGGCCAGGAGAACTTAGAGTGAAGTTTTTCAAGTCCTAAATAAATACAATTATCAACCCAGACTGCAAAATTAGCCTTCAAAATTGATAGTGAAGTAAAGGCTTTCTACAACACAGAAATCCTTACGTATACATTACAACTAAACCAGTACTGCAGAAAATGCTTAAGGGAATCGTACAGAGACAGGGAGGCCATTGGTGCACAGAGCCTAAAGGAAAGTACACATCCAGCTGAGTAGCTAAACAAAAGGAAAAAATATAAAGGAACATACACTGGAAAAATAATGCAGCAACAGCGTCCAGTAAACACTTTACAGTGATAATTCCCAGTGTGAATGATCTCAACTCCTCTGTCAAAAGACAGACTGACAGATTGAATCAAAAACAAAATGCAACCATACATTATCTACAGGAGACACACCTCATCCAAAAGGATGTGCACAGCTGAAAGTGAAAAGGATGGAAAACAATGCTCCATTCAACCAGCACCTGAAAACAAGCAGGAATAGCTCTTATTTTCAAGTACAGCAGACATTATCAAAGATATCAAGAGACTACTACTGGTAAGGGAAATAATTCCACAGGAAGTGATAACAATTATATATATATATATGTGTGCATTGAATGTGCATTGACTGTACCCAACTTCATAGCACAAAAGCCACTGGATTGAAAAGGACAGGTAGACATCAACACACTCAGAGTGAGAGACTTCAGTGCTCTGGTCCCACAATTAGGTCAATTGGACAAAAAGCTCAACAAAGAAACATCAGAATTAAACCATACATTGAACAAATGGGCTTAACAGATATCTACAGAGTGCTGCATCCAACAACAATAGAATACATACTTTTCACAGCAGTACATGGAACTTTTTCCAAAACAGAACATATCTTAGGCTACAAAGAATGCTTGAATATATACAAAAGAATTGAAATAATTCCCTGCATATGACTGGATCATGGCAGAATGAAGATAGAAATCAACAGCAAAAGAAGCCACAAAACCATGCAAGGACATGGAGATTAAATAATACATTGCTGAATAGTCAGTAGATCACAGAAGAATAAAAAAGTTCCCAGAATCAAATGACAGTGAAAGCGCATAATACTAAAACCGGTGGGATATGATGCAAACAGTTCTAAGAGGAAAGTTTCTAGCTGTGAATACGCACATAAAAAGAATGGAGAGCCTAACGGTGCATCCCAAAGTCCTAGAAAAACAAGAACATTCCAAATCTGAAAATAATAAAAGAAAAGAAATTATAAAGATTAGAGCCAAAATTAATGAATTAAAGACATAAAAAATCTCAATACAAAAGATCAGCAAATCACAGAGTCAGTTCTTTAAAAGGATGGGAAGGGGACCTGGAGGTGGGGGAGGAGGAGGAGGGTAGGGAAAGGGGAAGTAAGCAGGATCATACACGCACTGATTCCCCCAGGGTGGACATACTTACCGTGTGTTACAAACATATACTAATAAAAGGGAGGAAGAAAAAATGTACCAGGTATTTATATCTAAAACTCAGTAACATAAAAACAGGAATGAGGTGAGAGAATAAAATTGTATCAAATTTCTTACACTAAGGAAGAAAAAAATCTCCATATGTAATGTTTCCCTTTGTTGTTTCCCAAAAACTTAAAGATAATCATTAACAGAATTTAAAATGGGATATATGCCTTTTTGATCATTGAAGATGAGTGCAAAACACACATGATATGCATACACAGCTACTTACATGAAGCAAAAGAAAAAAGGATAGAAATAAGAAAACACAGAAAGGATGACAAAAGCAAGACAAGACAAATCAATTACAGTCATTATAAACTATTACAGTAATTAAAATACATGAAAAGACACAGTCCTTTATTCATAGCAATAATGTCATACCAAAGAGGCCAAAAGGTCAGGCCAGTGTTTATCAGGCAGATTCAGAGAATACAAAAGCAGGTTATAAAATTAGTACCAAACCCATCAGAATTTAGGACAAACATTAAGTGGTGAATAAGTATCAGAGCAGATAAAAGAGTACAATTTGAAATTAATTATTTCCACAAATCTGTAGTTTTTAAACAGAAGTACACCAAAATGTACAAAAATTGCATATGTGTATCTTGCATCTACAAAAAAATTGACCAAATATTCATATAAGCTAGGGCAGCAGGAGTTAGGGCAGGGACAGGGAATGAATCTTTTAGTGTCTCTCCCTCTCTTTCTCCCTCCCTTTTTCTTTTTTTAAATTTTATTTTAAAGAGGACATAGCAGAATAAAACCAATCAAAACAAACCAGTGTAAGAGATACAGGACTTCAAAACATTATGAAATCAACAGTAGTTACTGTAATGCCTTTTGATGTCTTCAAAATAGCTGCAGATAACTTCGGACATAGTAAAAACCAAACAGAACAGAATATAATAGAAACGATAAAAACAAAACAATGAATGCAATAAAGGATTTCAAAACAACTGAATAGTAAATCCAAAATTGCTACCATAATATAGCTTGCTAACTTTGAAATAGCTGCTCCTGGCATCAGACTTGACATAATCAAACAAAAGAAAAGAGTATAAAACCCAACACAACAAAACAATGGAAACGGTATAGGACCTCAAAAGAAGACCATAGGGAATCAACAATAGCTACAACCCTCAGAAGGAGACCCCTGCCTAGATGCCACACTGTATACCAATATCCTCTGAACCTGGGATCAGACCACTGACCCTAGACCAGCAATGTTAGTGAAACACCAAAGCACCACAGGCATCCAATTGCATTTCACCTCAATAGCTATCATCACAGCCTGTGTTTCTCTGGATAAGCCTGTCACTTACGGGGTGGGGGAGTTGATACTTCTTGTTTGCCAGCCCATGCACCAGAAAGGTCTGGAGTCTGGCTGTTCCCAGTTCAGCGGTGGCCTGCACATGGAACTGGTTCCCAGACTGGGCTTGTTTGCTGCTGTGGCCATTGTTCTCTCTAACCCCAGTCCACCCTCTCCCTCTCTTTCTGACCAATTAAAAATACAAAAGGAAACTGTTGTGTGTCAGGTCCTTTGGAAGCAGACTCTGAGACAGAGGCTACCTGTAAGCAGTTTATTGGGGGTTCAATCAGGAACATCACCTGCAAGGAAATGCTGGAATTAGGATTGGCATGGAGAGAATTTGACCCTACTGCAGTCACATCAAAGGCATCCACAGATCTTGCAGGAGGACCAGGAGCTGGCATGGCCCTTCAAAACAAGCTCCCATTAAAGCAAAGGGGACATGTGTGGTCCTGAATCCATGGAGCACAGATGGTGCCCAGGGAGGCTTAGCCTTCCTGCTGAAAACAGTTCCCGGGGAGTTTTCGGCTCTGAGTCATAAACAGCCAAGAGCCACCATGGTAACCAGGGGGATGAGCCACCACCCTCAACATCCGAGCAAGGGCCAGCACCACAGGAGGATGTCAGGTCACACAGGGAAGGCAGAAGAGCGGAGAACTGGACATGAATTCCTTCAACTGTTCAGATGAGACCCATGGAAATTACTATCAGAATAATACAGTTTCAAAGGTAGAGGTGTGTGGTGGCACACACCTGTTATCCCAGCACTCGGGGGACATTGCAAGTTCGAGACCAGCCTGGACTACAAAATGAGCTCCAGATTAGCCCAAAACATGTAACGAGACCCTGTCTCAAAAAAAGAAAGAAAAAAAAAGGTTAGTTTAAATAATACATCATACTTTTCACCCTGAAAACAGAACTCAGCTTCATATTCAGCATCCAGGGAACATTTATAATATTTTACCAAATAAAAGGGTATAGAAAATAGTAGGTACATTAAAATCATAGTCTCTATAATTTTTATTAAAAGTACTAATCATAAAAATTATAAAAGAAGACTGTTATGATTATGGTCCTGTGGCCCCACCAAGTCTCATGTAATCATGGCATGGATGCAGCTGAGTCTGGTGTTTGTGATTGGTTTGTTGTCTGGCACTGGGATTGGTGATGTGAATGCCATACCCGCCCAGGGGTGGAACCAACATAAAGTGTAAGGGCAGGAAGAAGGCATTTTTTTCTCTCTCAGGTTCACGCCTTGCTGTTTGGCAGCTGCCATGAATGGCTGCCCCGCCCTGGTGCCCTGCTTTGCAGCCAGCTGAATATGGACTGAAACCTCCAAGAACTGTAAGAAATAAACCTTTCCTTCCCTAATTTTGGGCATCAGGTATTCTGTCTCAGCAATGAGAAAAAAAGTACTTAAGACAAAGAAAATAACCAATCAGTAAAAATTTTAAGGCATTCTAAAATAACAAAGCTAGGGTTGGGGACATAGCTCAGTGGCACAGCACCTGCCTGGCGAGCACAAGGTTGTGAGTTCAATTCCCGGTACCAAAAAATAAAAAAGTAATCTAAAATTCAATGACAAGTAGAAAAAAAGCTGTATTCCTAAAAATGAAAGGTGCTAAAAATCAAAAAGAAAAAAAAAAAAACCTAATCAGAGAAGTAAACAAAAAACATGAAGACAATAAATTCAGAAAAATAAAAACTACTCATGACTAATTCACATGTGAAAGATTTTTTGTTTCATTTAAAATTTTAAAAAGAAAAATAGAACTACTAATACATCATTTTTTACTTATCGGTTTGGCAGATTAAAATGATCACAACCCCCATAATTGCCTGGGTGGTCACCTACAGTAATGGAGACCTTAAGAGAATCTAAACTGACCCATGTATCTGGAAGACAATTTGGCATTTGGATAAAAAAAATATGCATACTTGCAGATGTGGTGGCACATGCCTATAATCCCACCACTTGGAAGGTTAAACCAAAATGATCGCTGGGAGGTTGAGGCAGGAGGATTGCCGCAAGTTGTAGGCCAGCCTGGGCTACATAGCAAGACCTTGCTTCAAAAAAAAAAAAAAAAAACCCAAAAGTACATACACACACATACACACACACACACACACACACACACATATGTATGCGTGTATGTATATACCAGTTTACTCAGCAATTCTACTGTAATTCATCCCTTGTAGCAGTTTTTTTTAAAACTTTGGGGTATAATTCAGACATAGTAAGAAAGCAACCTTTTTGGTGTCTGGTTTTGACAATGCACACCATCATATTCCCTTATCCTCCCTCCCACATTCCTTTGTCTGCCGCTTTCTAGTCAAGCCATTTCCTAATCTTCCCACTGATCAATCCCTTGCCTTCTCCTGAAAGTCGCATAAGGGACACACAGGATGCAGCCACATGTAGGACTTAGCTTCTTTCATGCATTAAAATGCACTTAAAACTCACTCCCATTGTTGCATTTTATACATGTACCACTGTTTGTGCATTCTGCATTTGAGGAATATTTGTTGTTTCTAGTTTTAACATTTTATTTTTTCTTTTATAAATCGTGCATACCTAAGAAAGCTATGCCTAATCTAAGATCACAAAAAACTTTCTCCCATGTTTTTTCTAGAAGACTTAAGTTTCATATTTATTTAGACCTACGATCTGTGTTGTTCTCATTTTTGCATAGAGTGTGAGGTATAGATCAAATTTCATTTTATTAGAAGTGTTTTTACAATGGTTCCAGCACCATTTTTGGAAAACAAATTATCCTTTTTCCACTGAGCTGCTTTTGCACTTTTGTCAAAAACTAATTGACAGTAGCTGTGTGGGTTTATTCTTGACCTTCCCTTCTGTTCCAATAATCCCTATGTCTTATCTCCTCACACATCTTGATTAACATCACACTGTCTTGATTACAGTAGTTTTATAGTAAGTTTTAAAATTAGCTAGTGTGGCTTCCAAATTAGCTTCTTTTAAAAAAAATCACTTTGCTTATTCTAAATCATTTGCCTTTCCTTATAAATTTTTTTGGAATCAATTCGTTGCCAGGTATGATGACCCACACCTATAATCCCAGCACATGGGAGGCTGAGGCAGGAGGATTGCTGTGAGTTCAAGGCCAGCTTTGACTGCATAGTGAGACCCTGTCTCAAGAAGACAAAAAAAAAAAAAAGAATCAACTTGTCACTTTATACAAAAATCACTAAGATCTTCATTGAAATAGTGTTGAATCAAGTTGGACAGAATGGGCATCTTAGTGATACTGAGTTTTCCAAGGAACGTGGTATAGTTCTTCATTTTATTCTATATCTTTGATTTCTTTCATCAGTGTTTCGTAGTTTTAAGCATACAGATTCTGCATATATTTTGTTGGATTTATATTTAAATATCTCATTTTGGGTGCTATTGTAAATGATATCTAATTACATTTTTTATTTTTGATCATTACCAGTATATAGAAATACACTCACATATTGACCTTATAGCCTATGACTCTGCTAAATTTAATAATTCTAGGCCACCATCATACTAAATGTGGAAGAGCTAAAAGTTTTTCCTCTAAAATCAGGACCAAGACAAGGATATCCCCTATCATTACTCCTGTTTGCTATAGTTCTTGAAACATTAGCTAGAGCAACCAGGTGAGAGAAAGAAATAAAAGGGATTTGTTCAGGAAAAGAAGAAGTCAAATTATTATTTGTAGATGGTATGATCCTCTACATAGCAAACCCCTCAAAACTCCACCAAAAACCTTTTAGAATTAATAATCAAATTCAGAACCACAGCGAGATACAGAGTCAACACACAAAAATCAATAGTGCTCCTGTACACCAGTAATGAGCTCACTGAGAAAGAAATTAGGAAAGCAGTATCATTCATAATAGCATCAAGAAAAATTAAGTACTTAGGAATTAACCTAACCAAAGACATGAAAGACCTCTATGACAAAAACTCTGGTACTCTGAAAAAGGAGATAGAAGAGGACATCAGAAAATAGAAAGACGTCACCTGTTCCTGGCTAGTCAGGACCAATGTTGTCAAAATGGCCATACTTCTAAAACTAATATGCAGATATAATACAATTCCAATCCAAAAACCAATAGCATTCCTCATGGAACTAGGGAAAACTATCCTGAAATTCATGTGGGACAAGAAGAGACTCAGAATAGCAAAAGCAATCCTAGGCACCAAGAGCAAAGCAAGCGGCATCATAATCTCAGAATTCAAATTATATTACAAGGCTATGGTGATAAAAACAGCATGGAATTTGAAAAACAAAACAAAATAGAAGATTTGGAAACAATTCCAAGCACATTCAGCTATCTAATCTTTGACAAAAGGTCAAAAACAATATGACAGAGGAAAGACTTAGTCTCTTTAAAAAGTGGTGCTGAGAAAACTAGCTATCCACAGGCAGAAGATTGAATCTAGACCCATATTGCTTACCATGTACTAAACTAAAATAAAAATGGATCAAAGATCTAAATGTTAAAACAGAAATGATCTAATGGAAGGTAAAAATAGGTGAAACTCTTGAAGACATAGGTGTAGGCAG
>RJWM01024583.1:0-30544 GCA_004363535.1 Dasyprocta punctata | reverse complement strand
ACAATATAAAATGGGGGGATTGTTACCAAAAATGCAGTAAACAGATGAGTACTATAAAATTTTTTTGAGGCAGGGTCTCACTATGTAGTATGTAACAAAAAATTAAAGTCAATACAAAAAATCCATACTGACCAAATGCTTTTAAAAATGCAAGTAACTATGTTGCTTTTTCTGGCCACAAAAATTCATGCTTCTTACAAAAATTTTTTTGACTACATGAATATAAGACTACCCCTTAGAAAGAACAAACATTAATCTTAGATATATTCTTAGAGAACTTTAAAATACATATAAAACTATACCCTTGTTTTATTAGCAAAGACTCGAAAAAACTATAACCTATTAAAAAGTTGATCTATTGCTAGGACTCATGGATGTATGCAGATGCCATGAGAGCAGGTCAGAGATTGGTAGAAAAATTAAAACCTTGGCACTAATTCTTAAAAACAGAAAAACTGATCAAGTGATACTCTTAATACTTCTCAATAGAATTGTTGCTTCATCCATCTCAGGTATTTTAGCTGATAAGAAGTTATTGTTTTATTTTTATTTATTTTGTTACTTGGGATTGAACTCACAATCTCGCGCCTGCCAGGCAGATACTTACACCACTGAGCTAAATCCCCAGCCCTATTTTTTGAGACAGGGTCTCACTATGCAGTTCAGGTCAGCCTTGAACTCACTTTGTAGCCCAGGATGGTCTCAAACTCACAACGATCCTCCTACTAAGTGTGTGCCACACGCCTAGCTTTATACATATATATATATATATTTTTTTTGTTGTTGTTTGTTTGTTTTTGCGGCACCAGGGATCAAACTCACAACCTTGCACCTGCCAGGGCAGGCACTTAAGCCACTGAGTCAAACTCCCAGCCCTTATTTATATTTTAAAAACTAATATCTTTTTAAAAATAATCCTTTGTTTTAGTAAAGTGTTGTTGTATTACCACTAAAATTAAGGTAAGAGAGATCAGGTGAAAGATCACTGGCTGTGGAATTACACAGGCCTCAGACCTGCTTGGATATGGACAGAGTTTGAATATCCTTCAGGGGTTCATGTTTGATACCCACTGTGACATATTAAGAGGATGGAACTTAAGTTATTTCTGTTTAGATATATGGTTTTTTGGAGGTGATAAGGATTAGGTAAGGTCATTAGGGTGGAAGTCTTGTGATTGAATCCTGGTAGTTCTATAAAACAGACAGACACAGACAGAGAGTTGAGGGGGGAGAGAGAGAGAGAGAGACAACACAGATGAGGCACAGACACAGACACATTCAAGTGTTCCCAGTCTCTCACTGGGTGATGTCCTGTATTGCTCTGCCAGTTAGAGGGCCATTCCCCGATGTGACACCTCAACCTTCCAAAACTGTGTGCCAACATAGAACTCTCCTTTATAAAGTAGCCTATCTCACATATTTCATCATAGCAACAAAAATGTACTAACACAGTCTCCATTCCAGATCCATGAGGGTTTATCTAACAAAGCTGTCCTTAGGCTGGTTACTTCAGTGATCCCCAGCTTTCTCATGATAAGTATGGAGATAATGACCCTTACTTATTCTGTGCAGAGTTCCTCAAAGGTTAGAGTGAAAATGTGCCAGTAGTTTTCCCCCTCCATGCTGCAACAGCCAAGGAATCTCCCAGCCCTCCCTCCATGATCTCAGGGCCAACAGTATGTGTGTGTTGGGGGCCATACTCTGAAGTCTCTGGCTGGAGATATAAGGAAGGGGCCACATATTGTCCCCATTAAGTTTCCTAAACAAATTATATGCCTTTACCAAGTAATCTTGAATGAGCTAAGACAGCCCCAGAGGGCCCCAGGAAGGGTCTCCAAGGGTTCATCTTTCTGGCAGCCAACAGATGGCCACCACCACCAGACAGGAGCCAGCCATCTGCCAGGGCAGACAGCCTTCAGGCTGATTGTGGTCTGTCAGCTTGAGGGCCTGCATTACTTGGCCAACCAGCCATCTGGTGCTACCTCCTGGAGTCCAAATCTCCCAAGAGGCCAGCACTGTGGTGCTGAGATAGATAATGGCTTAATGGGTATCAGAGTTACCATGGAGGTTCAATACAACACCAGTGAGCACAGAGTTCACTCACATTTCTCAAAAAGCAGTCTTGGTACTTAGGTCTGACACTGGGCTACAGATCATGGATCAGAGGCAGCCAGGATATGAGGAGTGCCCTGGACATGGTGCAGAAGGGAAAGGAGACTCAGGCCCAGTCCTGGCTCTTCCCAGCTCTGTAACATAAGGTGTCATCCAGCTTATCTGAGCCCCTCTGCATGGCATGACAAAAACTCAGAGGCTTTGGAGGCAGACAGACTCAAGTCTGAACCCTACCTCAGCTCCTAGGAGTCTTGAGCAGAAGTTCCTAGATCCTCAATTTCCTCTTCCTGTAACTCTGTCCTAAGAATTAGAAACAACACACAGAAAACACTGATACTATGCAGTTACTGCATTCATATCTTCTCTTCCCCATTGGATGGGGAGGTCTCTGATGGCAGAGAGCAACAGAGTTGGAGATCCAAATTCTTACACAGTTACTAAAGTCAATGGCAATGCCCATGTGGCTGGCTGAGCCAGGACAAGACCCCCGTTCCCAAGTCTTCCTGAAACTAGAGGTACACAGAAAGCGCCTTTTTTCTCACTAAAAAGATACAGGTAAGCACCTTGCAGGTGTGGCCCCAGGAAGCCCAGGGGCTGTTTTCTCACTAGTGAATTGGTCTCTGAGAGTCTTGGGTGAGCTGTTCCACACTCAGCACATTTAGTGCCTGAGCACCAGATACCCAGATGGTGAGTGGCCTCCTCTGCCCTGCCTTCTTCTATTCCACTTCCAGGTCAAAAGCCAATCTCCTCCATCCTTTCTCTCTGGCTTTCCATCTGGACTACAGATGAAACCCCACGGCTAGGGGGGCAAAAGTAAATGAAGACCTGGGCTCCCTGCATCACTGCTGAGGCCCCCAGAGCATGCTTCCTAGAGGTTCTGATGACAACACTTCACTACTCGGGGGGGAAAACTTGCCCCTCAGAAAGTGGGAAGGAATCAGCATTGAGGGCCATGAAGCCATGGTAATACTCTGAATGTGCTGAGCAGCCAGGGGTGATAGGCATGGGCCTCCCCACAAGACTCCATTTACACAAGAGGAAACAGGCTAGAGAGGGAATGGGGCCTGCAGCGATCGGAATCTGGGTCTGTACTATCTCCCATGAAGAACTATGCTTCGAATAGTGCACTAGATTGCAATGCACATGTGAGATGCATGAAGTCCCCAAGTCTACTTAGCCCCCAAATCAAAGGTGACACCACAAGGTTCATTCTTCCTACCTTCTGCCCCAGAACACAGTCCTGGTTTACTGGGAATTACCAAGCTTTTTTTTAAATCTAGATTTTAATTTTTTTTGTCTTTTTCTTTTTTTTGTCTTTTTGAGACAGGGTCTCACCGTGCAGTTCAGGCTGGCCTTGAGCTCACTTTGTAGCCCAGGATGGTCTCAAACTTGCAACAGTCCTCATGCCTCAAGCTCCCAAGTGCTGGGATTACAGGCATGTGCCACCATGCTCGGCTAAATCTAGATTTTTAAAGGCCTAACAACTTTTCCTGATATTTTCCCAGAATATATGAAAGCTGTCTATAGTATGGCGCCCATGGTGACTTTTCAATTTGTAACTATATGTTTAGGTTTTGACTGCTCAATACCCATCTCTGCTATGAAATATGAGTCCTGTAGGGTTGGCTTGTGTACTTGGCCCACTGTCTTTTCCCAGCACCTACAATATGCATGTGCATAATAGAACCTCAGGGAAGACTTGGTGAGCATGAATGAACCCCCTTTAATCATCTGTTGCTCCATTAACCATAACCCTAGCCCTACCAAGAATGAAGCCTCTGCTGCTTCCCCTAAGATCAGCTCACAGTGGCAGGAAAAGCTAAGAAAGGGCAAAACAAAGTAGGTAGAGGGAATACTTTTTTGGACTGTCTTCTCCAAAAACAGAGTGGAAAGAACAAGAAATATAAAGGGAATAGGTTCCAACAACTCAGGCTTCTTCCCATTGGTTCTCACAAAGTATGCTTCTCTGGGTGGAGCAGGTTGGAGCTTCAGTGGAACCCAGGTAACTTTCCCTTTGGCTTCCTTCTTTTTCTGATCATTTTCCTTGACATGTTTCAGGACACTATTGTGACTCTTTGAGTGTTTAATATGCTCAGTATGCACATTAATCCTCTGGCAAGTATCTTGCCCTTAACTTGCTTGTTTATAACAATGCCAACAGCATGCTGGGTAACATTGTAGACTCTTCCTGTTTTGCCATAGTAACATTTGTGTGGCATTCCTTTTTGCACAGTACCCGTTCCCTTGATGTCCACAATATCACCCTTTTTGTAGATTCACATGTATGTGTGGCCAAAGGAACTACCCCATGTTTTCTAAAAGGCCTAGACAACATACACCGGGTTCCCTCCTCTTTCCCTTTGTGTTTGTCATTTTGGCAAATTACTGGAAGGTGGAGGTTCTGGATAAGCTGAGGATGTAGCTCGGGCTATTTAGTACCTAATTGGTGGCTAAGTGTTCTAGGTCCTACTTAAAAATAAAAAATCATCCTGTGTTGTAAGGATGGTTTTCTGAATTGAACAGGTATTGTGCCTTTAGCTCAGAAACAAATATTTCAAGAAGATTTTCATTCTATCTAGTTAACTGTGTCGAGTCTTTACTCTTCAGTGTTTTTCTTGCTGAAAGATATTGCTCAGGTATTGTGTAGGTGTATACCCAAATGACCAAATATTTATGAAATACTTATATTGGCTTGATCCTGTAAGTCACCATGAGGAAAAGATGTATCAAAATAAAATGGAAGTCCATTTCAGTTAAATAAATTGTTTAAAGCAAAAAATACATATATAAAGGAGGAGATGATTCGGCAGTAAATAGATAATGCACCTACCCACTTCTCCAGCCTGAGTCCCCTGGGGCTGAGGCAAAGGAAGGAAGCAGAAAAGGACTCAGGGCAACCAAAGCTAAAGACTTCCTCTTAGAGGACACCAGGACTTCAGTGGAACCTGCCCTTCCCTCTAAACCCTACCCCATGCTCGGAGTGTATGGTAACAACTATGCTACCTTCATCACTCTTATTGTGCTTAGCAGAGGCTCCTGTACAGTGCTACATCCCTCCTGCATCCCTGCAAACCTCTAGATTTAAGCACAATTTACTCTCTGGGTTATAGGATTTTTGAGTAATTTTAACATCTCTGGGTGTGTGAGATCTGTTTTCCACAATGACCATATAACAGTTCTGTAACTCCTAAAATAAATTCACTATATCAAGTCTAAATTTCCTAATTTATCACTGTTCTGAAGGCTCAGGCTTGGGGCCACATCCTGCCAACTTTCTCTGTCCTGCAATAGTCCTTCAGATATCTGCACCCAGTAATTGGCTGCCAGGCCAGGTTCAAGATCCCTCCCTCCCATCAGTGACTCCTCCCAAGACCCTGCATCCAAATTCCTCCTAGAAATACTGCCGCTTTGGGTGGTGGTCTAGATCACCCATATCTTTCCAGGAGGGGTTCATGAGACGATTATTAAAGTAGAAGTCCACAGATCCCCGCCCTTGACAGCCTTTTGTCACCTAGTTTGAAGTGCTCCTGAGAAATCAATAGTGCATTCCCAATTTCCTGCAGTTGGTCATTTAACAATCATAGACTAGCCTGAGCCAGTGAAGCTGGTATATCATGCAAAGCTATGTGCAAACCTCCAAGCCCAGGGATCCCCTGGGAACTGGGGACTCCAGGGAGTGGCCAGTGCTCACCTTCTGAGACTTTAACTCTTTGGTGAGCACCAGCACCTCTTGCTCCAAGGCCACCACTTTCTCTTGAGCTGTCCGATTACGCACCAGTCCTTCAGAAAAGAATGGAAAGGTGTTGCTGTGGTGCTTGGTCTTCTGCAGGAGACTGGCAGGCAGAGCGGATCTGGGTGCAGGCTTTGGAGAATCTGCTGGTTCCTTCCCTGCTCAAGACGAGAGACACAGCTCAGGATCAACACCAGTGGTTTTCAGAGGAGTTTGCTTCCAAAGCACCTGGGCGACTCTTAACATGCAGATGATTGGGCCCTACCTAGAGGCTTCAACTCAGTGGGCATGGAGTGGTTTCAGAGTTTGAATTTCTACAAAGTTCCTTGCTGATACTGACATGGTGTTCAGGGCTCATACTTTGAAGTGCACTGGACTATCCACACTGTGCTGGTCGAGTCATTCAGCCTGTCACCTAAACTGCCTTGCCCTTCCCCACCAACTGATCAGCAGGGATTTCTCATGATATCCTTCTGGATCTTACAGATGTTGGCTCTTCCTGCACCAGCCCTGCAAGATGTCTTATTTTTCACTTGAGGATCCCATTTCTATCCTCTGGATGACTTTCAAAACAAATATGTCTGTTGCTAGAAGCATGGACTACACTATTGGTATTTTGCATTCTTGCCCCAGGCAATAGCTCAAACTTTTAATTTGAATTAATTGATTAAGTACTAAAGACCGAAGCCAGAGCCTTCACTCAGAGCTATATCTCCCACATTTTTTATTTTTTGAGATGGGGGTTTTGCTAAATTGCCTTAGCTGGACTTGAACTTGCAATCTCCTGCCTTAGTCTCCTAGAATGCTGGGACTTCAGGTGTGCCACAATGTCTGGTTTAATTTGCTTCTTACTACCAGCTAAATTAGGAGCCATATTTCCCTCAATTGATTGCCTTGAAGCTTTGTCATCCTTTTATTTCTTCCAGAGCAAATACCAGCAACCTATAGATCACACACCAGATTGAGTCCACAGTCTGCTTTTTGTAAGCAAAGTTTTACTGGACACAGTCACACCCATTTGATCACATACGGTGATGAAAGATTTTGGCTACTTTTACTTCACAAAGGGAGAGTTGCACACCTGCAGCATATGGCCACCAAGCCTCAACTATTTACTATCTGGTTCTAGACAGAAAACATTTGCCAAGGACTATCTTCAAGTCACTAAACTGTATTCTTAAATTCAGTGTTAGAGAATCACTCTCCTTGGCCACTGTGTGCCACCCTGTCCCTAATCTGTGCTTTGGGACTCTGCCAGGAAGCTGTATCAAGGACATTCCATGGCCTGCTTATATGGTTGAGGGACATGGAGACACTTGTTCACACAAGACACACATGTCACACCCATTACAAGGCCCCAGCAGAGAAATTCCCTTCAGTCCTCTTGCACACCACAAAAAAACTGTTTCATCTAAGAAAATATATGAAATATATTTATGGAAATAATCTAGTCACTTGCATTTCCCCCCTTTGCCCTGGTTACTGAGAAACTCAGAGCCACATTTGCTGTCCACCTCTTTTTCTTCCATTTGATTGAATCCAGGGCCTTTGCATTGAGTTATATCCTCAGCCCTTTTAAAATTTCTTATTCTGTGATAGGATGTCCCTAAATCACTAAGTTTCCTAGGTTGAGCTCAAACCTGTCTCCTGCCTCCTGCCTCAGCCTCCTAGATTACAGGCTTGTGTGTCACAATACCTGGCTTGCTACCCACTTTTAGGCACTCTCTGGCATGTTATCTTGATGCTATCTAAACTTCCTAGCCCAAATGACTTACTTACTTTTCCCAACAGCTACTTCAGTAAATGACCACCAATCCTTCTGGGACTTAGATGCTACAGGTGTTAAAGACAAGGATGTGATGGGATTCTAGGACAGGGGAGAGGGAGGGCTTAAAAGAAGGGCTGAATGACTTAAGTGTCTTCTTTGTGAAGACCAGGCTGGGGTGAGCAGATAAGGAACGACAGAAGCCCCATCACTCTGACTTCAGTAGGTAACAGAAGCCCCATCATTCTTTTTTTTTTTTATTTTTGCGGCACCGGAGATTGAACTCACAACCTCGCGCCTGCCAGACAGGTGCTTAAGCCACTGAGCCAAGGTCCCAGCCCTAGTTTTTTTTTGAGGCAGGGTCGCACTATGTAGTTCACGTCGGTCTTGTGCTCACGTTGTAGCCCAAGCCGGCCTCGAACTCACAACACTCCGCCTACCTCAGCCTCCTGAGTGCTGGAATTAAAGGCATGTGCCACCACGCCTGGCTAGCCCCATCACTCTTGGTCTTGGTGGCCTTGCTCCAGGCCTATGAGAAATCCAGCCACACCAGGTACAAAGTGGGCTGTGGAGCTCAACCTCATCCTCTTTGCTGTTATAGAGTCCTGGGGAGCAGCCCTTCAGAGCCTGGAACAGAAGCCTGTCCACCATCCCTAAGGACAGGCAGAGCAGGGACTGCATGCCCATGATAGCTGGGGAAAGCAAGGTCTGAGATAGTGGTTTTCAACCAGTGCACTAGGATTTGGTAGGATTGGTTCAGATCTGATAGGAGGGTGGGGTGGGCTAGGAGGAGCACAGGAGGCCGACTCCTGTACTTGCTCAACTCTGCCCACGTTGTATATTAGATTTAGTGTGTGCTGGGAGTGGAGACAAGATGTCATGGCAATAAAGATGTACAAACGCTCCTCAGCTTATGATAGGATTATTTCCTGATAAACTCATTTCAAGTTGAAAATAGCATAAATGGAAAAGGAATTCAGTTTACCTCACCTATTCAGTTCCCCTCCTAATGCGGCACCACACTGCATTGGCGAGGATCAGTCGTTTGCCCTCACGGTTACACGACTGATTAGGAGCTATGGCTTGCCGCTGCTGTCCAACATCCAGAGAGTGTTGTAAACTTTGCAAGCCTGGGAAACTATCCAAACTCAAAATTCATGGGCTGATGGTGTAGCCCAATGGTAGAGTACTTGTGTAGCATATAGGAGGCCCTGGATTTGACCCTCAGCACCAAAAAAAAATTGAAATTCAAGGTAAAGTTTCCACTGAATTCACATTGCTTTTGAACTGTTGTAAAGATGGAAATTTTACAATGGTTGAGTCATTGTGATTCAGCACCATCTGTAGTTTGAAAATCACTGACTTAGATGAGGTGTCAGGGAGCAGAAAGGGGCCAGAGGCTCAGCTTGAATTCTGGTTTTGTCATTCACTGTGTGGCCATGATCAAGTCAGTCCACATCTCCATGCCTTACTTTCCTCATTTATCAAACATGGAGAAGAGCAGTGTCTATAGCGCCATTTAGTGTAAGCATTAAGCAGGTCACTGTGGGTTAAGTGCTTAGCCCATGTGTGAATAGAACCCGAAGCTACCCTGCTAACTGAAAGGTGCCAGTCACAAAGGAGCATGTTACAGAGTCCTTGTGTAGGTAACATCCAGGCATACAGCAGATCAGTAGCTGCTACAGGCTGCAGAGAGATGGTGACTGGCACTGACGGCTATGGGATATAAAGTTTCTCTCTGGGGTCATAAAAATACCCTAAAATTGATAAGAGTGACAGCTACATAGCTCTGTGGGATACTGAAATTCACAGGATGGCATACGGTAAATGTGAGAATTATATGGTATATGAATTACGTTTTAATAAAATTCTTACCAAGAAAGTGCTTAATGTTGCCTGCCCAAAAAGCAACTGACATGAAAGTGGTAGTTTTATCATTATTATTGCTTTGGTACAGTATGGACCTTCCTGTGGGCTGGTCACTCTAATCTCTGGGGGTGCTGATTTCTTCAAAGGGGCACTTAGTTTGCCACAAGAAGACTCGAGGTGCTGCCTTAGCCAGTTTCCTCCCAATACTTTCGAAGTCAAACATGTTCTAAGGGCACTGATGTCAATCTCTAGGAAGCTACTCTGATGGTGTGGGTCACTCATACTTTGTGATAGAAACAATAAAATGCTATGTTGACTTAAGGAAGGCATTTTTATGCCTATATATATATATATATATTTTTTTTTTTTTTTTTTTGGTACCTGGGATTGAACTTATTATGACCTTGTGCTTACTAGGCTAGTGCTTAAGCCACTGGGCTAAATCCTAGCCCTCCTTTATAAATTAAAAAATAATGAAGAAAAAAAATGAGAATGGTATTTGTCTTTATTACTTCAAGAACCACTACTAAGGGGCTCAGTTGGGGAGATGAAAAAGTTTTGGAGATAGATGGGGTGATCATTGCACAACAATGTGAATGATTTAGTGCCACCACACTGTACATCTAAAAGTGGTAAAAAAGTAAATTTTGTTTATTTTATCACAATGAAAACAATAATTGCTCCTTAATCTCTAGAAACCAAGAAATGACCTGGAGAGTTTCATCTTTGACACACCACTGTGAACTGAGTGTTTGTGGGAACACCAACACCATTCCTATGTTGAAGCCCTAACACCCAGTATGACAGCATCAGAAGGTGGGGGTTTAGGGGACTGAGTAGAAGAAAAGGAAGGGATCATTATCTTAATCTTGGACTTTCCTATCTCCATATGACTGTGAGAAATAAATGTCTACTGTTTCAGCCACAGTCATCCACGGAATTTCATTATAGAAGGAGCAGGAGACTAACCCCACCATCACCACCACCACACACATGCAAACTGGCTGGCAGAGAGGAGAGCATGTACTCATTCTGGCCCAGGGGCTGGCTCTCTGAAGCTCAGGCCTGGTCAGAGGCTTACCTGGGGCACTGCAGTCAGGTGTAGAGGGCTGCTCCCCACTCTGTGGAGACTCTTCCACGAGAGATCCGAGGCTAGTTCCTTGGGTGTGCTTGTTGCCACAGATAGTATGCATGGTATTTCTGAAAGGAGAAGTGAGGCGTGTGAGCTGACAGCCCCTCTGCCCTCCCTGCTGGTGCTCAGGGCTCACTCCAGTAAGATGCCCCAGGTATCTGCATCACGTATCCAAAAGCATGAGCCACTCTGGGTCTCCAGGTCTTTCTCTTTCTTTCTTAGCCCTTTCCACATGCTCTGTTGCTGTTATAACCTTAACTCCCCTGCTCCCCACCCTTGATCCTGAAATATTCACCTGTTCACTGACAGATACCTAGAATAGTGCCTGAGATACAGGAGGTATTTCATACATGTATGTTAAACAAATATTTAATGGACTTGGCAAACTACAGTTCCTATAACCTCCATCTGGTCTTGTAACTATTGGCTCCAGAACTATCAATGGCTCCCAGTTCCCCTGAGATATGTTGCAAATATCTTGTGGTATCTTCCTCCCTTTGCTCTCTTTCCCCACTCAGATCTGTCCTCTCTGCAGTCTCAACTTCCAAGGAGCTTAATGTACCTCATGCTACTCCTTGTTCAAACACTTATGTAGGCTGAGCCTCATAGTGTCATTTCTTCAAGAACTGGGCTCTGAGTACCTAGCATTGCAATAGGCATGCCCAGAATCCAGGCTCAATCTAGGAAGTAACTAGGTAGCACCAAAGGCTGGCCTGAGAACACACAATATAGAAAAATTCATAGTGGGCCAGATGGAAAGACAGTTCAACCAAGTCGATTGTCCCCTGAAAAGAGGTAAGCACATATATTATCAAATTAATAGTAGGAGAGAGAAAAAGAAAGGAATTCACTAGGTCAGTTGTTTCAAACAGCAGATTGTACTCCATTGGGAGGATTATAAAATTTGTTTAGTGTCATTACCAGTATTTAAAAAATAAGCAGAGAGCTGGATGTAGTGGTACATGCCTGTAATCCCAGCACTTGTTAGGCTAAGGCAGGAGGATCTTCATGAGTTTGAGGCTAACCTAGGCTACCTAGTGAGTTCAAGGTCAATCTGAACTACAGAGTGAAACCTTGTTTCAAAAAACAAAACAAAACCAAAAAAAACAAAACCAGAAAATATCATAGTGCATTCCATCTAGCTAGGGTCAATGCTTTCTGAATTACAAGATGTCTACTGAGTTATAACAAAATGTATATTTCTTCATTTTTATTTTTATTTTATTTTAAAGAGGATAAAATCAAGGAAAATAAAACAGAATAAAACCAATCAAAACAAAACAGTGTAAGTGATAAAGGACTTCAAAATAATACGAAATCAACAAGAGTTACCATAATGTCTTTTGTTGTCTTCAAAATAGCTGCAGATACCTTCAGACATAATAAAAACCAAACAGAATAGAATAGAAACAATAAAAACAAAACAATGAATGGATAAAGGACTTCAAAATAAGACAATAGTAAATCCAAAATGGCTACCATAACATATCTTGCTATCTTTGAAATAGCTGTTCATGCCACCAATATAAAAAAATCAAAACAAAAGAGAATAAAACCCGATCCAACAAAACAATGAAAATGATACAGGACTTCAAAATAAGACAATAGGGAATCAACAATGGTTGCCACCCTCAGAAGGAGATCCCCCAAAGATGCCACACCGCATATCGCTATCCTTTGAACAAATGATCAGACTACTATGGCCCTAGACCTGCAGGATCAGTGAAACACCAAAACACCACAAGCATCAACTTGCATTTCACCTCAATAGCTATCATCGCAGCCTGTGTTTCTCCAGATCTGCTGGTTGCTTAAGCGGGTAGAGGGGAGGGTGGGGTGTGGGGATTGGATCTTCTTGTTTGCCAGCCCGCATGCTAGAATGGGCTGGAGTCTGGCTGTCCCCACTCCAGCAGCAGCCTGTGCATGGCACTGGTTCACAAGGGGGGCTTGCTTCTTGGTGAGGCCTTGTTCTCTCCCCCCGCAGTCTGTGAATGGTGCTGCCTCACAGGGAGAGGTTTGGGTCTGGCTGTCCCCACTCCAGTGGTGGCCCGTACATGGCACTGGTTTGCAGGAGGGGCTTATGTCTTAGTGAGGCCTTGTTCTCTCCCCCCACAGTCTGCAAATGGCTAAAAAGTATATTTCTTATTGTGGTCATGATCAACAGTTTGAAACATACTGCACTAGCAAGGTACTTACTTAAGGGCACCAGTAGTGTGATGCAAAGGGGGAATATGAAAGTCTTCAGGCCTGTGTTGAAGCTCCAGCTTTGTTATATTACCTTTATTTGTGATACTGCCACCAGCAATAGGATGGACAAATATTCCACAAACTCTTAGATGCTGGATAAATACAAGCATAGTTTTAAGACACCTAGCTAAAGTTCCAGCAAAACAAGGGACATCCCCAGGGACTAAATATGAAAAGGGACATGAAACTCAAGTGAGAGTAAAAGGGAAGATGAATGTTTAGATTAGATTGATGTTCAGCAAATATTCACTTCCTCCCTACACCTCCATGAGAGTACAGCACTTGCCCCTCTCTTTTGTAGAATTCATCTGTGAAGCCAACTGCCCTAAGCGTTTTAATTTTTAACTCAACTTCTTTAGTACTTAACAGCTCTATTCTGATTTTCTATTTCTTCCTGAGTCAATTCCAATAATTTGTGTCTTTCTAGGAATTTATCCATTTCATCTAAATTATCAAATTTGTTGTTACATAGTTGTTCAAAGTATTCCCTTATAATTGTTTTTATTTCTGTAAGGTTGGTAGCAATGCCCCTTCTTTTGTTCCTGATTTTAGTAATTTGCATTTTCTTCTTTTTTTTAAAAAACCCATCTAGTTAAACATCAATTTTTGTTGATCTTTTCAAAGAAAAACCATCTGAGCTGAAACTTAGTTTTTAAATAATCTAAGTGTGCCAGGAGTGGTGGTGCACTACTGTAATCCCAGTACTTGGGAGGCTGAGGTTTGAGAATCATTTGCAAGTTCGAGACCAACCTGGGCTACAAAGTGAACCCAAGGCCAGCCTGAACTGCATAGTGAGACCCTGTCTCAAGAAGACAAAATAAATAAATAAATAAATAATCTAGATGTTTTGGTACAGCTGAGTGTACAATAAGAAAAGAATGAGATTGTACTTTTATGGGTTGATGGAAAGGAAAATTCATTAGTTAAATTAAAAGTAGGCAAGAAATAAAAATTCAGTACTCCCAGTACCTGGTCTTGGAATTTGCTTTGTTATTACTATGGTCCTGTTATAAAGAACTTCTGACACCTTGGGCTAGTCACTTTTCCTTCTTAGTTCTTACTTCCCCCATCTAAAAATAAAGGAATGGTGGGTGTGTTGGAAAGAACAACATTGAGCATGATGGGCATTAGTATTTATCAAGTATCATTTTTTTTCTTTTTTTGAGAGGGTCTCACTGTATATTCTAGGATAACACTAAACTTACTATGTAGCCCAAGCTGGCCTCAAACACACAATGATCCTCCAACTTCAGTTTCTCAAGTGCTGTGATTACAGGCAGGCACCACCACACACTGCTACTGAGCATCATTTTGCGCTGAATCCTATGCTGAGCTTGTTACACAATTTCACAAACCACAGCCATGTGTATTGTAGAGGAACTCATAACTATAGCCAGAGGCACTAACTGGGTGAGGTAACTGTCACTGGGGCTCACACTTCTCCCTTACCAGGAACTGTAACCTCTCAACATGTTCTTGGGCTTAGGACCAGTCATCCCCGGGGCATGCAAGGGCATAGAAACCCCAACTTCAGTGCAGCAAAGGGCCTTGTAAGCCATGGCACACAGCTATCTCCTCTGGGATAGGGAGCCAGGATGTCCAGATGACCACTGCCCAGCTAAACCACTGTGTTTGGAAGAGGCATCTCTGTTACAAATTCATCATTTTTACTTGAAGCAATTCAGAGACCATTTTTCTGAGCAGGGTTAGCTTAATTCCAAAAGACCTGGCCAGCATAGAGGTGATTATCATAAGAAGATGTTCTGGAGGGATGGCATTGGACCACCCAGTTGTCTTCCCTGAGCCTCCATTTCTTCATTTGCAACAGACCCTGGATGGGCCTTTCCCTGGGTCAACTTCTAAGCTGAATGCTATCATGCATTCTACTCATTTCATCTTCATAACTGCTAAGTGAGGTAAGTGCTCTCATCAGCCCCATGGGACAGAGAGCAGAACTGAGATTCTGACAAGCTAAGTAACCACCAAGAGCTGGTAGTGGTGGGACTGAGCATCAGAACTGGGTGTCTAACTGCATGGTTTGAGCACTTGACCATGTGATGACAACCCTTCACAGATTTGTTCTGACACCTCAGTGACAGTGCAAAGCATTGGCACAGTGCTCAGGAGGTACTTTACATGTTCCGAGGATGATCTGTCCTCAGGGCAGTAAAACAGCAAGTGCCAAGACCTGGAGGCAAAGAAGAGCAGGGAACAGGAGCAGCTGTGGACTCCCCAAGCTCTCCAGGGCTTGTAGCAATTCAGGGCACCTCTCTTGTGATGTTGCCTCACATCTTCTGTAGCTATCACAAGTGACAGGAGGGAAGTGACACAGTGATGCTTTGAAACTTCCTTCCTTTCTTGGTCTCTGCATGTTCTCTGTTCCACTTCTGTGGCTGTGGCCTCTGCCAGGCATGAACCCAGCTCGATCCTGGGGAGCCTGCCCTGGTTAGTTGCTGGCCAGATGGTTGAGCTTCTCTTCCTCTTCCTGACAGCACATTCTCAATATACCTAGTTCCCTTGAGCTCCTCCTGGGGCCAGAGCCCCTGCCATGGCTTCTCCTTGTCTACTCAGCCTCTGGGGATTGAACCATGGTCCATACTCACCAACCCTGCTCAGTTCTCTCTCCTGGGATCTAGGCCTCTCCATCCAAATCCCTGTGGGTTAGCAGGCTCCAAAGGACACTCATCTTCTTCTCTCTAAAACCTGCTTATTTCCTGGGAAAGCTATGACCACCTTCCTAGCCATCTAAATCACCAAAGCTAGCAGAGTGATACCCTGTGCCTGAATCACACACAGCCAAGGGTCCCTAATCCTAGTCCAGTCAGTAATCTATTTTGCTTTCTAAGAGGTCCCAGTTCCTCCAGAAAATAAACATCCAAACAGGATCAGTATTGGGCATAATTTAAATTCCTGAAGGTTTCCATTTTCTCAACTAGAGCAACAATGGCATCCACAGCCATTACATGTTTGTGACTGTCAAGCATAGTTCTAAAGTATTCACTCATTTAGCCCCCAGATAACTTTATCAGGTAAGCACAGCTGTATTTATATTCACTAACAAGGTAAATAAAACACACAGAAGCAAACACCTTGCCAAAGGTACCACAGTCCTTAACTAAGCCAGTATCCAAACTTAGGCAGTTTGGCTCCAAAGCCAAGGCTGTACTGTTCTTTTTGACACACTATTTAAAATAAAACCTGACAATGGGAAAGTGTATATATACTACATTATCAAATAAAAAAAGGACATACAATAAATTGTACATGGTAAAAGTGAAAGTGAGTAATTTGATGGGCTTGATATATGTAAACATTTGTGAAACCATCACATTCCATTCCATGCCATTCCATTCAGTATGATCTCAATTTTACACTCATATGCATGGGTACTTTGTTCATAAATAGTTTCATTTGCAAACAGTTTGGCTCACAAACAAAAGTGCTTGCAAAATTCTGTTTTCATTTGCGAACTTTGTATTAGGTAACAAACACACCTACAGACATCTTTCCCACAAATGGGTATCAGGAATTTTGTCTCAGCCATGAGAAAGAAGTAACCAAGACAACATGATTAATTAAAAATAAATCCATAACTTCTCCCCAGTCCCACCCTCCTGCAGGAGAGCAGCACCAGGTGAAGCTCTGCAGAGATAGGTAGCAGGGCACCTTGCCAGCCCCTCAAGCCTATGGCACTTACTGGATTTCGGTTCCCAAGTGCTTCAAGGAGATGTTCTGAAGGCCAAGAGGCATGGCAGGGACAGGCTGCAGGGCAGCTTCAGCGCCCACAAGCCCAGTGGGCGTTTTCACAGGGCACAGGAACTCCTCCAGCTCCGCCTCCTCTTGCTCTAGGGAGCCGAGAACAGGATGATCACTCCACTGGGCACTGCACTATGAAAGGGTGATCTCAGGGCTACACTCAGCCCTGACTGACAGCAGGCAGGAAATGGACGCAAGCTTGGCTTGCAGGTTAATCGCAGCAAAGGGAGCTTTTTATTCTGTATGCTACAGCCAGCATAATGATACATTTTGCTTGAGCAGGCTCCTGAAAGTCCCATAAAAATACGCAAACTTTCAGATACTTCCACAACTGAGAATCCATCCTAAAGAAGTTGAAAATGCAGAGAAAACATGTGTTAAGGGGTTCATCCCAGCATTGTTTACTTAGCGTCAAATTGGAAATAACAAACACCTAAAAGCCTTGGAATAGGTTAGATAAATCACAATGCCTTCACAGAGTGGGCTATTACTTGATGTAAAATAATGTTACCAAAGAATTGTTAAGAATGCAAGGGCTAGGCCAGGTGTGGTGGCACACACCTGTAACCCTAGCACTCAAGAGGATGAGGCAGGAGGATTGCCATGAGTTCAAACCAGGCTGGGCTACAAAGTGAGTTCAAAGCCAGCCTGAACCATAGAGTGACACCTGCCTCAAAAAGAGAGAATGTAAGTGCTGAGTGCAGGTGGTGTGCACCTGTAATTCCAGCACTCTGGAGGCTGAGATCATAAAGATCATAAAGTTCAGGCCAGTTTGGACGAGAGTGAGATCCTGCCTCAGAAAAGCATAAAGAAATAAATAAATAGGTCTGGCAGTGTAGTTCAGTGGTGAAGCACTTGCTTAGGAAGCATACCAAGACATAGGTTTAATCATTAGTATTTAAAAAAAAAAAAAGAGGCTACTTTTTTTTTTTTTTTTTTGCAGCACCAGGGATCAAACTCACAACCTCACATCTGCCAGGGCAGGCGCTTAAGCCACTGAGCCAAACTCCCGGCCCTAGTTTTTTGAGGCAGGGTCGCACTATGTAGCTCAGGCTGGTCTCGAGCTCGCATTGTAGCCCAAGCCGGCCTCAAACTCACAACGCTCCTCCTACCTCAGCCTCCTGAGTGCTGGGATTAAAAGGCATGTGCCACCATGCCCGGCTTAAAGAGGTTACTTTGAAGTGTCACAAAAAGTAAAAAAGAACCAAGACCACTTAAAGGATGGACTGTCCTTGACTAATCAAGAAACTTACATGGTAGCACACACCTTTCATTTGGAATATTCTTATTGAGAGGGTGAAAAAATTTAGAGGTAGAAGAAATGTATTTTTACATTATATCAACACAGATGGCTGTGGATGCAAAAACATTAAATACAATGGTGAAGGTCAGGGGAGTTGTTGGACTTACTCAAGAAATAATTCGTAGTCATTCAAGCAACAGTGAATAATACATTTGCTTATTCTTAATAGGCTCTGTCAGACAATGCAGGCCAATCACTACTTGGCAACACCAAGCTATCCTTTTGAGGTCCTCCCTTCAATTCACCCCCTTCCCAAGCACAGACCAGGTGCTGTACTCTGGGGCTTCCAGATGAGGATGGAGAACACAGGATGAATCAAAGCTGTAGGAAGCTAACAGCCTAAGAAACAGGTAGAGGGAAAACACTTACACCTCAGGAACACCAGGTGGGCAAAAAGTGGGGCAGGGGCCATTCTGAGAGGTGGAGACAGAGTCCTTTCAAACCAAGCCAGGGATGATTTCCTGGAGAGGGGCACTAGAGCTGATTTGGAGCTGTGGGAGAAGTGAGGAAGGACCTCTCTGTGCAAAGTACAGGTATAAGCAGCAGCAAAGAGAGCCAGAGCTGAGCACTTGGGTAGGGACCCAGAGGAGAAAGGGCTGGGAAGGTCACAAGGGAGGTGATGTGGCTAGGAGACTGGACCTCATTGGGCTGACAAAACAGAGCCCCCAGGGTCTGAGTAGGAGCCTGAGGCATTGACCCTGGCTTTGGCTAGCAGATCTGAGGCCAACCCCTGTTTCCATGAGGAGGGTGCTATGATCCAGTTGGGAAACATTTAAAAAAAAAATTGGAAGGATACTCTTTACTTTGTCTTCTTCAGCGTTAAAGTGCATGGAAATGTTTAGAAAAGAATAAGGCCCCATAAATGTGGACCTGAATCTTTCAAAGTAGTCTGTTTGCTCTACCATTAAGTTATATCCCCTAAACCCCTGCCCCTTTTTAAAATTTTATTTTCAGATATGTTCTTGTCAAGTTTCCCAGGCTGGCCCTGAATTTATAATTCTGCCTCAGCTTCCCTAGTAACTGTAATTATAGGCATGTACCACAGTGCCCAGCTAAGATTTTCTAGTTTATCAATTACTTTAAACCACCTTTCTTTTCCCTTTTCAGAGCAAACAAAGAAAGTAACAGCCTTTCCAAGATTTTAATATTTTAATAAGTATTTCACTAACTGCCAATGTCTACTCTCCTATAACCTCCATCTATGGCCTGAGATCTACTCTAAAGCCACACAGAACTGCCTTGGGGGTTAAGTGTCATCATTCCTTGGTTACATCAATGAGAAGAGTAGCTTGGACTGAACTTTAACAAAGTTAAAGTTAGCAGGTGACAAATAGAGTCAAATGCAGTTTCTTTGTTTTGCTTTTTCCACTAAAACACAGGACTCATCCTGTTTTGAACAAGCAGATGGTTCTAAGACAGGAGGGGCCATCCAAGAAGTCACAGGTCACAAGCCAGTGTAGAGGTACTCAAAGGGATGGGCCACACATGATGGCCATGCCTCAGGTAAGGTTAGCACTTCTCACAGGACACAGACTCCAGGACCTGGGGCTCTGGCCCCCTTTTAGTCTGGATAAAGGTCCTTAATAAGTGACCATACAGCACACATTCAGCAGCATTCACTTATATTCTCCTTTCCCTTGAGTCTGAGGCCTGCTCCTCCACAAGTGGGAGAAGTCATTGTCAAGCAAAACAGGCCCTGTCCCAGATCACTGCTTCCCTGAAGGCAACTGGACAGCTGAGTGCCTCCTCAGCTTTGAGAGAAGGGTGTGAGTCTGCTGATTTAAACATCAGTGCAGACACTTCCTTGTTTGCATGCCTCTGTTTGTTCTTCTATAAAATGGGAAAAACATCCATAAGATTGCTGTAAGGATTAAATAAAGTGACACATTTCAACTGTTAGAGAAACATCAGTAAACTGTATGCATATATATATATATTTTCCTTTTGTGGCAACGGGGATTGAACTCACAACCTCGTGCCTGCCTGACAGGCGTGTAAGCCACTGAGTCAAACTCCTGGCCCTGGGTTTTTGAGACAGGGTCGCACTGTGTAGCTCAGGCCAGCCTTGCGCTCGCCTTGTAGCCCAAGCGGACCTCGAACTCACAATGCTCCTCCTACCTCAGCCTCCCGAGTGCTGGGATTAAAGGCGTGCACCACCACGCCCGGCTGTATGCATATTTTTTAAGACAGAGGTTTATAAAAGCTTTATAAATTGTAGCTTACTTTAGCAAAGTGTTATCATTGACATAAATCTGTTGCTTCCCTTTTGAATTTTTTTTTTTTGTTTGTTTGTTTTTTTTTTTTTTTTTGTCTTTCTGAGACAGGGTCTCACTATGCAGTTTAGGCTGGCCTTGAGCTCACTTTGTAACCCAGGCTGGTCTCGAACTCACAACAGTCCTCCTGCCTCAACCTCTTGAGTGCTGGGATTATAACCATGTGCCACCACACTTAGCTCCTTTTGATTTTTCTTGGGTAGATTTTTCTTGTAGAGATCATTGCTTAGGTAAAGTATAAAATAATTTTGTAGATTCTAAAAGGCTGGTGAGAACATGCCTTGAAGATTGCTCAAGGGCAACGACAGAACACTTTTTACAGGCCAGAGTCTCTGACTCAAAGTCAGATGGGCATCAGGAGGTTTGCACTCCTCTGCTTCCTCAGGAAGGGTGGAGGCTGGGAGATGAGGTGGCCTGTTCCAGACAGCTAATTGAGGGCTTGCCAGCTGGCTGAAGATTTCAGAAATGCCTTCCTGGAGGGTACGGAGAAGACTTAGGTTCAAATCCTGTGTTCGGAGGGCAACGAAAGGCTTCAGGAGGGGAAGCTCATACTTCTGCTTCCTGAGTCTCAAGCCTGTGTCCTCTGGGAGATCAGTGCTCTGATCACCGTGGCAACCACCCCTTGCCCCATGCCCACAGCAAGCCCTGAACAGGCCTGGCCATGTGTGTTGATGCGAAGCCATAAAATTAAAGAACTCATATCAGGTTTGCTACAGCAAAGAGGCCTGGGAGATCCTAGTGTCACGCTTCTGACAATGTAGTTCTTCAAAGTACACTTTAAGACACACAGGAAATAGGGCTTCTCCTTGTTTCTAGTCTGAGGCTGATCTTTGTGCAAATTCATCAGCATAGGCTACAATTTTCTGCACAGCCTTGCCTGGCTGCCTGGTTGATGGACAGTGTGTGTGGGGGTATAGTAGAAACCTGGCAAAGAACCCTTCAAAAGAGTTGATACAGTTATGGTATTCATTTGTAATTCCAGTTACTTAAGAGGCTGAGGCAGGAGAATTGTGAGTCTGAGTAACATAAGGGTCCAGTTAGAGGTGGAGGGAAGGAGGGAAGGAGGGAAGGAAGGAAGAAAGGAGGGAGGGAGGGAGGGAGGAAGTCTCCCTGAAAAAATTATTAGTAATAATTAAAGAAGTAGTTAATGTACCAGTAATAGCATATATGTGTATACTATTATGATATATATGCATGTATGCTGTCATGACAGTAATAGTAAAAATATATGTGATTGTACTATTACGAGAATAATGACATACATACATGTGTATGCAAGTGTGCATTATTAGGACAGCTACCATGTATTGAACACTTACTATGCTCCTGACATTATGCTATGGACTTTACATTCTTTTCCTCAATCATGAAGTTCAATATATTCACTCATATATTCCCTCAATAAATATCCAATATGGAAGGCAGAACACCACACTTGTGGACACAGGGAACAAAGAAACCACTGCTAGCTACCCTTAAGCGTTAGTGGGTGGAAAATGACGAGGACATTGGTAATTAGAATGTAGCAAGCTTCCACAGCAATGTTTGAAGTGTGAAGAGCCCATGCAGAGTCTAGTTGACAAAGTCCCAGGAGGTATCTGAGAGGATGCTGAGAAGACAAGGAGGTGACACTGGAAGCTTCACCTCAAGGAGCAGAAGAAATTTGCTGGGCAAGGAGGAAGGAGAGCAGCACTGAGGCTGGTGCTGCTAAAGCATAGGTACAAGGTTGGGGTTGGGGGAACTAAAAGGAGTGTGACCAGGAGGGACAAACCCTGTGCACTGTGTATAGAGCTGCGACTGACCTGTCTTGGTGATGGGTGGCCACGGAGCGGGTAATGAGTTTGACTTTTTATTTTGGAAAGCTTACACAGGCTGCAGTGAGAGGAGAGGTTCAGTCAGAGACCTAGACACAGTGAGGAGGCTGTCACAGTTTTCCAGTTGAGAGATGAGATCTGACCCACACAATGGCAGGGAGGAAGGCCTAAGCTGCTGCATGGGTCAGAGGGCAAGAATAGCCAGCTTAGAGCCTGGCTGAACTGGCGAGCTGAGACTGAAGGAGGGTAGCAGGTGACTTCTAGCTGCTTCAGCAGCTAAGTACAGGAGAGCCACCTACACAGGGAAGGGAACTGCGGGAGGAAAGAGTCAAGAGAAGATGCACTCAGGTTTGGAGATCTGGGTGTGGTGGTGCATGTCTATAATCCCAGCACTTGGGAGACTAAGACAGGAGGACTGCCAAGAGTGTGCAGCGAGGCTAGGCTAGGCTACATAGTGAGTTCAAGGCCAGCCTGAAAAAAGAAAAAAAATGTTGTCCGAAAATAAAAATAAAGGCCAGGTATGGTGGTACATGCCTATAATCCCAACATTCGGGAGACTAGGCGGGAGGATCACTGCAAGTTTGAGGGCAGCCTGGACTACAAAGTGAGTTCAAGGCAGCCTGAACTGCATAATGAAACCCCATCTCAAAAAGGAAAAATAAAGAATGAATGAAAGAAAGAAAGAAAGAAAGAAAAGAAAAAATAACAAGGGCTGGGGGTATAAGTCAGTGTGAAACGCCTGGGTCTCAATTTTCAGTACTGCAAAAAACAAAGCAAAAGAAACCTCCATTGTGGATCATGTGATGCAAAGAATTCTATTTTCTGAAAACACAGGGATAAAATTATGAACACACCCAACCCCCAACACAAAAGCAGTTGTGGAAGAAGCCACTACAACACTGCATTCTTACATGAATCCTCACAGCAAGCTTGTGCAGGCTTTATTTCTTGGGACTGTGTCACAATTGCCACTGTTGTAGCAGCTAATGTCTACTGGGTTCTGACCATGTACAGGCACTGTTCTAGCCATGTCAGGTATACAGATTCATTTAACCCTCATATGATTGCCCTAAAAAGTAGGTATAATTTATTACCCTCATTTTATAGGGAAGGAAACTGAAGCTCAGGCAGGTTAAATAATTTGCCTAAAATCACATGCAATTAGGATTTGTGTGTTCCTGCCCTACCTAATACTAAGCCACATCCTTCCTCTCTGCTTCCTTTGCAGAGGGCTCTTCCCACTCGCTCCCAACAGCAGAGTAAATGCCTGGCTACCAGAGCTCTGATGTGCAGCAGGAAGCCAACTCATGGGTTACCTAACTCGATGTGCAGAGCAGGCCCATTCCCAGCTGGGGCGGCGTCAGGGGCAGTAGGAGGAGCAGGCAGGCCACTGTGGAACTCCCAGCGCTTCATCTGCAGCTGTTGCAGCCAGTACAGCATCACTTGCTTGGTGGGGGCCTGAGAAGCACAAAGAGTAGTTGGCAAGGTCCATCTGCAGGGTGGCACTGGGCACAGAATAAGGGGAAGGTGTGGGTTGACACCCACTGCTGAAACACCACATGCCTCTGGCTGTGGGAAATAATCACTAAGAGGTTCCTTAACCTCTCTGAGCCTCCATTTCCTCATTTGTGCTATGGTGAAAATAATAGCCCTTCATGGGATGTTTATGAGAATGAAATGAGATAAGAAAAAGAAAGCGCCCAGAACTGTACCTGACACATGACAAGTACTTAAAATGTGCACACTGGACAGAGGAACAGACACAGGGTAGAGGGAAGGGGCTTTGGATTTCTGACTTTGGGTGCACCCTGGTGTGTTCTTATTCTCTCTCTCTTTCTCTCTCTCATCTGCAAGTCTTAGCTGTCTTTTGGTAGAATGGGGATAATCTCTCCTACTGGGGGGATTGACTGAAATCCAGATATGAATGGGGACTGGAAAGTCACATGCATGCTATGACAACATGCAGTACCTTCCACACGGTCCAGTGCTGCAAACAAATTAATGATTCAGGCTAGTCATTCATTTCCCAGTACTGGATGGCCCAAACACCCACTCTCATGTCCATCAGCTCACTGATTTTCCAAGAAAGAGGAGAGGCAGGCATGAACAGCCCTTCTGCAGAACTGTGGTTGTAGAACTGGTCCCAAATCTCTAGCTTCCTACTTCTAGACCTAAACTTTGCTGTAATTTATGGTCAGATTTGTGGCTTACGTAAAGAAGGCATGAAATTAGCTGACGTGAGTGAACACAGAGGATGGGCAACTCACTGGGAGCAGATGATGAGTATTCAGAGTTACCCACAATCAAAGCCACATGAGAAAAGAAGGCTATAGGGCAACCAGGGCAAACTCTCCCTCCCAAGAGGGTCACAGATGAGGCCTATCCTAGGCTGGGGCTCTATGAAGCTCTCAGCTGTGGTAGATGTATCAGTAAAATCAAATGATGCCCACGGCCTTCTCTTTCCGCAAACTTTCCCTGAGGGACCTCCCAAAGCTTCACCATGACGTTAAAGCTGATGAGCACCAGCAAAACCATGAGTCAGGGACTGTGATGGGCACTGGAGGATATCAAGGTGAGTCAACACACACTTTTGGGACTTAAGTCTACTTAGGAGAACTATGCCCTATGGGAAGCTTCTCATTCTGAGTTCCCTGCTTGTCAGTGACCCAACCAGGTAGCTAGACAGTTACTCAGGCCATGCCTGACATCTCTACAATATTCCACTTCCCTAAAATCCCTATCCATTACCATCTGCCTTCCTTCCCAGGGCAACAGTTCAAGCTCAGCCACTCATTCCCTCTAGATCAACTCTTGATGGGTTCTCTGACTACCAACCTCCCCTTCCCCTATTTGTTGTCTACCCAAAAGTCAGACTGAGCTTTCTAAACATTCTAATCTCATTCTGCTTCCTTGCTTAAGGCTATTCCATAGTCCGCCAGGCAATTTTTATAATGTATTGGAAGACAATTTCCATAGCCTGCCAGGCAAAGTCCAAGCTTGTTAGTCTAACTCACAAACGCACTCCCACCCTGCCTCCAACTCCATCATTTGGACCCCCACTTATGTCCCAGACTCCTGTGATTTGTCCGGACACTTATGCCCAATCTTTGCTCACAGGGCTGTCTTGGCCTGGTGTAACCTCCCTCTTGCCTGTTAAAAATTTAGTTTTTCCTTCAAGTCTCAGGCAATACTTTTCTGGATAACCTCCTCTCCTGTCACATACTTTTCTTAAGATTTGTCATAGTAGAGCCGGGCATGGTGGCACACGCCTTTAATCCCAGCACTGTGGGGGGGGGGGCTGAGGTAGGCGGGGCGTTGTGAGTTCGAGGCCGGCTTGGGCTACAACGCGAGTGCAAGGCCGAACTGAGCTACACAGTGCGACCCTGCCTCAAAAAACCAGGGCCGGGAGTTTGGCTCAGTGGCTTAAGCACCTGCCCTGGCAGGCGCGAGGTTGTGAGTTCAATCCCTGGTGCCGAAAAAAAAAAAAAAAAAAAAAAAAAAGATTTGTCATAGTGTCATGGTGGTGTATTTTACTGTGACTGTCATTTCCTTCATCAGTCTCGCCTACCACATTTTAAGCTATTTGGGAATGGGGGGGGGTACAGGACTGACTTGGCTCCCTATCCCAGAGCCTAGCACAAAGTCATATGCATGCATGGATCAATGGCATAGTAAAAGCCACATGCTGAAAATCCTGTACCCAGCCCACAACCTGTGGAAGGAAACACAGAACCTAGGAACCATATGATCTCCAAAATGCCTTTCCTGGCCTGAAGTTTCTGGTTTCCAGTATTTTAACCAGTGAGTACCCCAGCCCACTCACTAGCCAAGCCCCACTAAATGGTGAGTGTCCACAGATGCCTAGTCAGCTACAGGCTGTGGAAGAGGCAGATGAGTATGGGGAAAGGGAAGCTATTTCCTTGTAGTCTTCTCCGAGGCCCATAGAACTCCTAGGCAAAGCTCTTTCCAATTAAGTGATCTGGGTTCCATAACTATGGATGTGCAGGTGTGTTCATTCAACAAACACTAATTGCTCACTAGTTTAGACATGCCCAAATGAGCAACCTAGGCTAATCAGTGAAAACCTGTGCGTTTATCTTCCCAATCCTTGCCAATGTCAGCATTCATTTCCCTTGGCCAAAATATCAAGAAGTGAATCAGAATCCCAGTCTTGAGGTTTGCAAAGATGGTATTTTGATCATACTTCAGTCCAAGAAGGAAAGTTAAGGTAACTACGGATTTAGGCACACTCAAAAGTCTAAGTTTTCTTAAAACACTGAAAGCACAAAGACTGTAAGATTCCAAGTGAGGACTACACTACTCAAAGTGCCTGACCTCCAGCCACACACATCATCTCTCTGACTCAGTCTCCTGATCCATAAAATGGACCCCTCGTCACTGGCCCTGGAATCCCAATGAATAAATAGGTGTAAATGGGCTTTGGAAAGCACAAAGCTCTACGTCCCGCTGTGCCCTGTGAACTGGGCACACATCTCAGCTGAAAACCAGTAAAGCGGTCCACCTACCTTCAGGATGATATCCCGGTTGGGGGTCTTGATTTCGAAAGTCCCCTCCTCAGCGTCCGCCTTGCAGTCAAAGATTGCACCCGAGAGGTCAATACTGTCCAAGGGATTAGCATCCTGCGCCGTCCGCGAATAATAAAGGAGGCATTTCCTCTCATCGTAGAAGAACCAGCGGGATTTCCAGCCCCGGATGGGCCCTTTACCGCCAAACTTACGCAAATACCCGCAAAGTTTCTTGGGGGCCGCCTCCGGGGACCGAGCACGGTCCTCCACCTCCTCGGCAGACCCCACCTCGGGGCCCCGGCCCAAGCCCGCAGACTCTTCGGACTCGGAGGCGCGGGAGTTTGACTGCGGGGCGTCCTCCTGGGCGCCCTTCATTGCTGCTGACCAGTGACCGCGTAGGAACAACGGGCCCGCAGGACCGCAGGGCCCAGACCTCGGAGACTCCGGGGCACCTACCAGAGGCAGACACCTGAGTGGGGGCGGAGCCATCGGTGGACCCGCCCCCAGAGGAGGACTGAGGGCCGCAGCTGGCGGCCGCGTTTGCGTATCAAAGACACTAATTCCAGCAGAGGTGAAGCAAGGAAAATCGCAAGTGCGAGCCCAGCCTCAGCAACTTAGCGAAATCCTGTCATAGATTTAAAAATAATGAATAAATAAATAGGCAGCAAACTCAGGTTGGGGGCGGTAGCCCCGCCCCTCCAAACGCCAGCCCCGCCCCAGCCCCGCCCCACTCTCACGCTTCCCCCCTCGCCCCGCCCCCGCCCTACCCCGCCCGGTTCTCGCCCACTAGCCCAGGCCGCCCACATCCGGCTTTTCCTTCGCCCAGATTAGCCATCTTTGCTGAGGGCACCGGGGGCGCGTGAGACGGGACTCAGGTAAAAGATACGATGGTTCTGAGGTAGGTTAATCACGGGAAAAAGGCAAGAAGAGTCACTGCCCTTGGTTACGTTGTTGTGGTAGCTCGCGTAGTAACACCGGAGGATGGCCCCTTTTCCTGTCACTTGAGTAGCACGTCTTTTTTTCAACGGTGCCGTGCGGGCCACCGTCGGACGGCGCATCACGCGGCCATTGGCTTAGAGGGCCTCCGGGTTCCGGGCCCCACTTCCGGCGCTGCTCAGACTGTGCGGCTGAAGGGCATCCTCTCACTCTTGGCACTAAAGTTTCTTCAGCACTTCGGAGAATATGCGGGCGTCCTCCGCTTCTTCCCCGGCTCCCATTCGCCTCCTCCCTGAAGTGGTGCCCTGACATCCGGGCGTCCAGGCGCGATCGCTGCGTTTCGGCAACCGAGTGACGCGCCTGTGCATGGCTGGGCGCTGTCCACTCCGGAAATAAAAGTGCCTGGTGTCTGACTTTCTCAGCTTCTTTCCTCCTTTTACCTTTTTTCTTTAAATTTCTTCCTCCGTCGCTCCCAAGGCTTCTTTCTGTCCTATGGTGTGCAGCCCATTCCGAGCCATCTTCCGAGGGGCCTCATCCCTCTTGCTCCAACCGTTTCTTCTGTCCCCTCTGTTACTTTTAGTGTCTCCTTTCTGCAGACCTTAGCTAAGTCTTCGTGCATGGCTAAGGATGATAATCAGAAGCGGGTAGGATAAAAAGGAGGGTTCTGGAGTCCATTTGCATGACCTTTAGATTCCAACGGCAACCCTAGAGCTATTTACTCATCTTAGATTTTTTTTTTTTTTTTTTGTCTATAAAAAGTTAGTGATAGCTTCTACCTCTTCCTGACGCGGGTCAGATTTTATGGTAAAGCAAATGAGTCTTAAGTTCAACTTGGCCCAGAGCTCTGAGATTTGTGCTCTTCTTGGACCAGGAAGAATTTCTCGTAGGTGCCAGATCTCTTAATTTTATTTATTTTCTCGTTTCTCAACAAACATCATCGTGCTTAATTTTGTGTTTATAATTTTTTTTTTCTAAGAAGGCCCTGTAAAAGTTTCAATCCTTACAAGATGTGGATGCATACTTTTCTACCTCTGGAATTGTTTTGATAATAATATGTGAGAAACTGTTTATACAGAGGATGAAACCCAGTAAATGTTCAATAAAAGTTAGCTGTAATTAAAAACCAATAAAATAGCCCTCAAGGCAAAAACGGTAAACTACAAAGAGACTCGATAGTAGAGTTCACACCACTGAAAACTGGGAAATAAATTGAGATAGGAGATTTTGGTCTATGGAAGCTTCACAATAACTGCAAAAAAATAAAGAGGCAGGTGAGAATGTGACAAGGTTGATTTTGGTAGAGGGCATCTAGTCTTTTATATTGTGTTCCATGTCAAAAAGAAATTTTTGGTTTCCAAAAAGTAGAATTTGCAAATACTTAGCTACAATATATGAAATTTGAAAATAGCAAAAAGTCGTAAAATCTGATCTCTTGAAACTTAAAAATAAGTTACCTAATAACTTGTAGAAGCTGCCATTGTAAACTATTTGATAGGGAGAATGGAAGACAATTAAAACTTTGTCAAAATTTAGCACTGCCTTATGATTGGAGTTAATTCCAGTATCAGAATTCTGGTGCCAATGATTACTACCTGTGTGACCTTGGGTAAGTTATCTAACTTCTCTGAGTTTCAGTTTTCTCATCTGTAAAATGGTAATGATAATAATACCTGCCTTGGACTGGGCATATTGACATGTCCTCATAATCCCAGCTACTCTGGAGGCTGAGGGAGCAGAATTGAAAGTTCCAGTTCCCTGGACAATTTACCAAGTGAGACCCGGTGTCAAAAAATAAAAAGGACCATGGATGTAGCACTTCGGTAGAGCACTTGGCTAGTATACACGGGGCCCTGGGTTCTGTCCTCAGTATTGTGAAACAAATCAACACCTACCTTATAGGCTTGAAATGAGAATTATACAACGCTTATAAAGCACTTAGCTTAATACCTGCTACCCATCTGTGACTGTGAAAAGCTATTATGGGATGTGGCTGATGTTCCCATGGGAAATGCAGTCCCCACTACTCCCACCCCAGTACAGGAGACAATGCATGGCCTTCTCATCAGGCTATATCCCCAATCGGCCTCTGCCTTGCTTTGTTTTTTGAAACAGCGTCTTACTATATATTTCAGGTTGTACTTGAACTCACTATGTAGTTCAGGCTGGCCTCAAACTTGCGATGATCTTTCTGCTTTAGTCTTTTGAGTGCTGGGGTTATGGATGTGTGCCACCACGCCAGGATGGAAATTTTGTTTTTTTCTTGGTACCGGGGATCAAACTCACAATCTTGTGCCTGCCAGGCAGGTGATTATGCACTGAAAGGATGGAAATTTAATATCTAAGTACTTGTATTATTTAGTAAAAATATAAAAAGCATCCAACTAAGAAAAGCAAGGGAAAGAAATTATAAATTTAAAAGTTTATAAAAAGGGCTAGATGATATATATACAGTATATCTGTTATGTATAGCTGTACTTTATACGTAAGATTTTTTGTACCTCAAGAAAAAATTTTCCACCCATTTAGGTGTAGTTGCCTCCATGGGGAATGCTTAGTATTGGGATACAGGGTAAAATTAGAATTTCAAATTGGTGAAACATTTCTTTTCCATGTTTATCTCATATCATCTGTCTTAGTCCACCCATACTGCTATAATGAAATACCTTAAACTAGGTTATTTATTTATTTTTATTTTTTGTCTTTTTGAGACAGGCTCTCGCTATGCAGTTCAGGCTGGCCTTGGGCTCACTTTGTAGCCCAGTCTGGTCCCAAGCTTGCAAATGATTCTTCTGCCTCAGCCTCCCAAATGCTGAGATTACAGGAGTGTGCCACCATGCCTGGCCAGATGCCCATTTTTAATGGGTTTTTACATTTGGGGGATTTGGTTTTTTGAGTTTTTAAAATATATTGTAGATATTAGTCCTTTGTCTGTGGAGTAGCTAGCAAATTTTTTTTCCCCATCCTGTAGGTTTTTTCTTCACTCTGTCAGTGGTTTGTTTTGCTAGGCAGAAACTTTTTAATTTGATGTGATTCCATTTGTTGGTTCTTGATATTATTTCTCCTGCAACCAGGGTTTGTTTG
>RJWM01024582.1:14774-30644 GCA_004363535.1 Dasyprocta punctata | reverse complement strand
GAGGGGTGAAGGAAGAGGGATCAACCATGAAAGCCAGTTCATAGTCAGGAGAGGGCCGACAGGGAGCATTTGGTGGTATGGAAACGAGGAGTTCAGCAGGGTCTCAGGAGATATGGAGGGAGGGTTAACAGAGGACAGCAAAAAATACCTGGGCATATGGGACCTCAGAATATTTTCCCAGGCTATAATAACAATTGTTAAGTTCTCAGAGAATTGGAAAACCAAATGTGCCATGGAGCGGCCTTTGGGAGCCATTATCTAGCTTGTAGGTTATCCATGCTGTGTTACAGAAACAGATGAGATGTTTTGGCTTCAGGTCTGGTGTAAATTGGAGAAGTCTGAGATTTTTGAGAACATATGCAAGGGCTGACAAAGCAGGAACAGAGGAGCATAAATTGCCCATAGTTCTAGACATCAGCTGAATGTCAGCAACTCAAGAAAGAGAAGGGATGTCTCCAGTCAGTTCCTTGAGGAAAAGTGGGTGGATGGGTGATGACTCTAGGTGTCCTTAGAACTGGGCAGGGGCTAAGTGTGGCCAGTACTGAGTTTTTGAAACACAACTCAGGCTGGTTCTAGAAAGCCAATTAGCATAAAGAGGAGAGCAGAGATATATGACAGAGACAGGAGGAGGTGACAGGATGTAGATGACACCTACCTGACCTGAAGAGGGTACCAAGACTAGCAGCAAGTCTGGACAAGGAAGTGTTGGAGATCAGATGTCAAAGGCAGTCTCAATGTGTCCCAGTGGGGGATCCAGAGAGGGAGCTGGAATTCTCTGACCCACCTGGGAGAAGATCACCATCTCCTGGGTTTCAGTGCCAGATGTTAGGGTAAACTGAGGCACGGGTGAGACCACCAAGACAGGCAGAGTTTGAGCAATGTGAGAGGACTTTATTGCAGACTGGGTGTGGCTAGGCCAAGGGCTAAAAGTTCACTGGCCCAAATCAAGGGCAAGAGCATGTTTTATAGGGTAGTTTAAGTAGGGGTGGAGGGCATTGATGAGGGGAATGAAAAATTTAGGGTCTTTGAGTAGGGGGTCTAAGGCTACATAATAGACAGGACAGTGTTGAGTAGGGGTTGTGCTGTCAGGCACAGCATTTCTCTTGTGGTTTTACACGGAATCAGACCTCTGCATGTTGAGCTGTGTGGGGTAGCTGATCGAGCTGTGTGGTGAAGCTGCTGGCTTCCTGTTGAATGCTGTGCTCCTGCAGGTGTGAATAACAGATCTGCTTGGAGAGGTTTTCTCTCTTAGCTGGGCAGTGTCTAGTTTGAAGGCATGACACAATTTGTTCATTCAAGTTTTATCTGGTTTCATTAAAAAAGAGCCCTTAATCAATTTCCTTCTCAAATTCAACCACAAATTCAAGGAATATTTTTTGTGATTTATAAGCACTTTGATTGCTCTCAATACTTCTCTGTGGTAGTAGAATTCAGTTGAATGCACTGATAACTAGAAAAGTCTGTAATGGCTGCTAAATGCCTAGTAGATTCCTTGTTAAGCCCACATCTATTACTTACATGCTAGGCAATCCATCATCTGGACAATGTTGAAAGTCTCTCAGGACTCTCTCTTATGGTCCTGACCCAACATCCTCTCCAGCTGTAGATTTTCAGTACTTACACTTCCAGATCTGTATTGGTGGTATTAATCCTGTATTTGCAAGTAATTTTTGTCACTGATACAAAAAATATATCTGGAAAGAGATTTTTCCCTTGGTTTGGTGGTAGAAGCTGCTTAGAGTTTCATCTTCTGTTTCCTGCAACCAGGTTCAGTCCTGACACAAGGACTGAGATGGGATTTACAGTACAGGATTCATTTCTTTGAATATAAATTAGTCATGGAGGGAATTAATTTTTGATAATCTGGTTCTGATGTGTCCTGAGAATAATCTCATTCACTAATGAAATCAAAGTAAACACAAACCTTGTGTTTGATTTCCTTTCAATTATGTAATTTTATCATCTATTTTACAGGTCACATGATTAGATGATATATTCCTCTCAATTTTGATGTAAAATGACACCTCTGATCTATGGGTCAAAGTGGCAATTTTGCCTCTATTGTTTTTCAGAATACTGGAGGTAGCTCTGAACAGATAAACCCACTGACCATTCACATCCACTGAAATGTCTTAATTACCTTGTCACTGCTGGGACAAAAATACTTGATCCCCGCATATTAAAGGAAGAAAGATTTATGTTAGCTCATAGTTTGTAGAGATTTTAGTGCATAGTCAGCTGGCTCCAAGGTAGGATATTCTTGGCAGAGGAATGGAGCAAGCCTGCCTTCCCCCTTTCCCCTTATACTCCATTTACAGAGTAAACTTTCCCCTTATCCACACCCAGAACTATGCTAAACTGATCAGTGGGCTAATTTAGTTATCACATACCCTTAATTCATATTAACACACCCTAGATCCAGCCACCTCCAAAAAGCCCCAGCTATGTGTGTATGAGGCTCTGGGGGGAAATCTAGATACAAGCCATAGCACTAAATGCCTGATGAGCGAACTTCTGACATCAGAGGGCCAAAACTTCACCCTCAGAGCATGCTAAGGAGCCATTTTATGAACTTACATCCTATGAAGACCCTTGGTGTTGATTATACATGCACTGATCACAAATTACTCATGCCTCAGACCATGATTTCATTATTTCATAAATACCCTGAACACCGTGATCAAGGAGGCATAATGAGGCTAATTCTCCTTGCTTCATACAATTTGCTATCTCATTAATAAATCTTCATGTATTGCAAAATAGACCATTTTGGTTACAAGTATGATTTGTGACAGGCAAAATGGGCCTGGTTTAGTAACATCAGTGCAGCAACACTCGCTCAAGTGAAATTAGATATTGCAGTGACTCTAGGTTTGACACTCTGAAGCAAAGGAATTAACATGGGTTACGCATATATAATAAACTTCATACAAAGGAAGTGAGTGATATCTATTGCAAACGTGCAAAAAAAAAAGGAAGAGGATGAAGAGATGGGTGGAGGGGAGAAGGGGAAAGAAAAAGAGGTTTAAAAAGGAATTCATGATATTTTATGTACATGCACCAATTCCTCACAGTGAATGTAGATGTATACTTCAAACATGTACTAAGGATAAGCAAAAGAGTCAAAAGAGAATGTGAGTCCACTTTTCATGGAACTTCATGAATTGAAAGGTACTAGTGAAAATTGCTTTCTTTTAACTAGACAAATCAGCTCAATTTCTCATATCCTTGTCATGTACTAAGATATTGCCACTGATAAATTATTCAGAAATTTATCTTTTCCAAAGTGAGCAGGTATAAATATAAATCTAAAATTCCAAGCTTCGTAGTAGAAAAGCAGACATTCTTTTTTACACATCTGCTGGCAAGCAAGGACCTGCTAAGTGTAGCCAGCACTACCCTGAAAAGTAGGGAGAGAAGTCCCCAAAGCAGGACCTTATGACTCTTTCTCTTTCTTTGAATTATCTCTTTTGTCCCCCCACCCTCTCTTTCTTTTCTTTTCTTTTTCTTTCTTTCTTTCATTCTTTCTCTCTTTTCTATCTTTCTCTCTCCTTTCTTTCTTTCTTTCTTTCTTTCTTTCTTTCTTTCTTTCTTTCTTTCTTTCTTGTTTCTTGCCATTTATCACACATTAGAGTTCAGAATAGATTAACACAGTCCCATACAGAGATATCTTCTTATCCAACTTTTGATTCTGCTTGAAAGAAAGAATAGGGAAAAATTCCAAGAAGGAGATAACAAGTGATATAGCTGAATTCCTCTCTTTAACTAAGTGATTAAAAATGTATTAGTCTAATCCCAAAGAAGGAAGCAGGGATGGATGTTTGTTCCTTCAATGTATCATAAATGTGTCAGAATGTTTCACATGGAACATAAGTCAGGAAAATGACGGGGAAAAACACTCCCACAGGATTGTCTACAGTAAGCCAAGTTACAAAGAACAATCCTTATGCAGCCAACATCCATCTCACTTGTGTGAAAAATAAGCATTTCTCAGAATTGAAATGTTATTGAGAAATGAAACCAAAAAGTCTATTTTCAGTATTGGAAGTGGGCCCGAGTTACAGGAAGAAGGCAGGAAGAAGGGTTTCACTGACTTTGTACATTAATAAAGCTTTTACTGAATTTTGTGTCCAGACAATATGATCTCACTGTGAAGAAATCTCAGTGTTATAGACATAGGCTCTATTTGTTGGGCACTTACACCACAGCCATAGAAAAGGCATTGGTAATAGTACAAGGCTCAGCACAAAAAGAATCAGGGAAAAGATTTTATACATATATATAAATATATATAAATATAAATATATATATATATATGCATACACAAGCTATATAGCTATACTACTACTCTCTGTAAGTTTATCAAAAAGGACAGTTTGTGCTTTCATTGTTTGATTGATCATTTTTTCATGCCTAAATCTTGTAACCTGAACAACTACTTCTACGAAAACAATATGCCATAAATTAACTAGTGTTAATTTCCTACTTTTTTTGAAATTCTGTATTATTTCTATCCTTTCATTTTGTTTCATTTTTAAAGTTAAAAAATGCAAAAGCTATTAAAAATAGAGTGTAAAATAGGTCCTCAAAGAATTCTGTAGCACCAAAGGGTTTTTCCTTACTCCTCACTCAATGGTTAGTAGAATAAACTGACAGGATTAGATGGTAGAAAAGTCATACTAACCTTTATCATACAAAGTGAGAAAATACATCATGGGGGTAAAAACATAAAATGTGATTATTCATCTCTGTATCATTATTCACAAATGCATATATGATTTTTATAAGGGAGGGAGAGAGTGGGACATGTACATATTTTTCAATGATTAATTTTATTAGGTGAATGAATGGTCATAAGCAAAGTGTCTTTGTAATTCCAGTGAGCATAAAGTACAGAATTTGTAAGCGAAACCCATCCAGGGCTAGGTGCATTTCCTCAGTGCTTTGCTCTGAGGTACCCAGTGGCATTTCAGGCTGCAGACGGAAGGCAATGTGTTTACTGTTGCAGTCAGGTAATGCTGCAGACCTTATACATGTGCATAATGAGCATTCCAGAGACCCTGATGTCTCTTATTCTCACAGATTGAATTGTTAGGTCAGTTGTATGGTGAGGGAGAGGGAGAGATTAATTTACATTTGAACATCAATTTCAGCAGAAGACTGAGTACATTAAACTAGATTATTTCATTTTATCTGTATGAATGTTATTGAGATAGATAATAGTGCTATTACAAATTCATCCATCATTTAGTTGCTTGTCATTGCTTTCTCCTACTCAAAGTATACATAGGTAGTGTAGAGGAGTTTCAGAATTACTTTTTGTCCTCTGAATTTTTGATAATTTTGTTCTATGAAAGCCACCATCGATACATATACTAACAGGGAAAAAAACCATACAAATTTAGTAATGTGAAAAGCATGGAGCCAGATATGTAGGGCGTGACTCAAACAGGGGCAAGATGACTGAGATTTATAAAGATATCATCCAAAAGATAGGAAGTTGGATTTCTGAGGGCAGAAATTTGGAGTAGGCTCTGGAACATTGAATTGGGAGATGCACAGTGATCAACTGTTGGCTTGGTATGCAGATGAAGTTTTCCAGGTAATACTCACCTGTCTGGTGCCTGGGCTGCAAACTCCAAACTCTTCTTCCTGTGGAAGGTCTCTCTTGTTAAATAGATATGTGATACAAAGTCTTCTATTTGCATGCATTGTTCACTAATGCATTAGGTATAAATTTTGTTTTACTACTATATAACATTGATAGGCTCTCTGAATACTCGCTTCAAAATATGCCAAGGAAATACATTTGGGGTAAGTATTTTGGTCTCCCTCACTAGTTACTATTGGATCCTTGGCTCAAACATATCACTGACTGACCTAAAAATTCTTGCTCATTAGAAAATATCTATAGTCCTACTCAACATTAGAAGATAAGTTTTTGGTAGGACACTGTCTTTGCTTTTGTATAACGTTTGTTTGTTTCTCATGGCAATTCACTGAAGTAGCTATTCCCACTAACCTGAGGAAAGCAACTGAGACAGATATGCTAATTTCCTTATTCAATTATCACACATTTATTTTCTTTATTTATTTCTCTTTCCCTTTCTTTCTTTTTTTACCTCTTTTTATTTATTTATTTTATTTATTTATTTATTTATTTTATTTTTTATTTAAGCGAAGAAAAACAAAACAAACAAAAACTACAACAAAAACAAAAAAAAAAAAACGACATATATAGTAAAAACAACAAGCAAAAGAGACAAGCAAATGACTAGAGTAAATACACAACATTGCAGGTTTACAAAACCGGAAGATAGAAGCCTGACAATGGTTGCAACACTGCGCATCGTTATCTTTAAAATGGTTTCTTACATTAACAGATATAGACATGCTAGATTGATCCAACCGTATGAGTATTAATTGTTCTTTCTCAATAACGAATACATTCAGCAGTGTTCTTTTTAGTTATCTTACATATACATATATACAGGTTTATATCTTTTCCTCTTCCCTTTTTTCTTTCCGCCCATTCCCTTCCCGATTATCTTTGCTCTTTGAGCTGTTTTTTACCCTTCCATAGTATTATATTAAATACTATTTATTTTTGGTCATTTTGTGATGGTGTCTCGCTATGCAGTCCAGGCTGCCCTTATCTCACTTTGTAGCACAGGCTGGTCTCAGACTCGCTGAGGTCTCTGAACCTGATTGTGAGGAAAAGTTTCTCTATGCCACCACCATTCTGATATCTGGTGTGGCTGCCGCCATTCTGGAATCTGGTGTGGACACCACCATTTTGAAACCTGGTGTGGCTGCCACCATTTTGAAACCTCCTGTGGCCTCTGTCACCACTCTGGAACATGGCACTCTGTGGCTTTTTCCTCCAAGCAAATTCTTTCACCTTTGCTGGCTTGAGGATGCAAAAGGTAGAGGCCTGCTGCTATGTGGGATGGCCACAGACCATCTTTTTTATTCCTTTGTTCCTTCTCAGCAATCGAGGTCTCAGCTCTATCTTTCCAGTCCACAGCTTTCTGGCCCAACTCATAATATTTTACATCACCATGCTGGGCTCTTTGCTCTTGATTTCCACCAGAAATCTGGCTAAAAATCTCCAACAATAAACAGGCCACTGCTTCAACGTTTGATTGCCTTGAAATTTCTTTTGCCAGATTAATCAATCCTCCGACCTTAATCTGTTTTAGGCAAAGTCTCTGGGTATGAGCAGAATGTGGACAAACTTTCTGCTAAGCTGCAACACACATCATGTGGGGTCCAACCACCAATGCAGTCCTTTTTCCCAGCAGAAACCTCCCGAGCCTGGTCTTTACCAGTGGGCTTTCTATCAGCATTCTGGTCTTCTCAGCTCTGACCAGAATCTCCCTGACAGAAAAGCCTAAGCTTTTCCAATACCACTCTTCAGGTGATATCTCTGAACCTTTCCAAACTCTCCCCACAAGCCATTTCTAAAGGCTCTTGAACCATATGGTCAGGTATAGTCACAGCAAGACCCCACTCCACGGGTACCAAATTCTGTCTTAGTTACTTTTCACTCACTGCTCAGACAAAATACCCCTGCCAAAAATTAGGGAAGACAAGGTTTATTTATTACACTTTTTGGGGGATTCAGTCCATAATTACTTGGCAACAAGGTACCATGGAATTGTGGGACAGTCATTCATAACAGCCACCAAGCAGCAAGGCAAATTGGTGACAGAGAGCGAGTGAGAGAGAGAGATAGAGTGAGTTTCTGTCAGGTATATTTAAAAGCATGAGCAAGATCATTAACTAGCACTTTATAAGTTTACACTAAAGGTTTTAAAATCCAAAATTTATTATTGAAGTATTTTCATAAAAATAAAAGATTGGAAAACCTCCCTTAGTCTAAATGTGTTTTGATCCCATAAATGTGCTGCTTTTGGAAATAGCTCCCAGAAGTTGGTTCTTTCCAATGTGTCTCAGGTTTAATCTCCCACAAGAGACTTGCCCAGAATATTAAACTGGGATATTTGATGTCTCATCTGACCCAGAGATGGGGTATGTGTCCCACATCTAAGATGACTTCCCTGTCTTGGCATTAAAAAATACTCATTTTCTATGGACTTAACTTAGTGGGAGAAAAAGTTTGGAACAGTCTACAGTTCTTTTTGATTTTACATGCCTCTATGAAGGAAAATACAAAGTGGGGGAAAAGATTAGAAGTAAAACCAAAGAAAGGAAGCTGAAGCAGAACAGACTCGACATTTCCTCTAGAGTTCAGAGGAGGGTCAGAGCCAGTCTGTCCCAGTGAAACCTGTGCTTCAAGTCTTAAAGACTAGCCACCAGTCTAGTGCTGTTTAAATGGTGGAAGGAGTGTTGGTTTTACTGTAGGCACGTATATTTTCTAATTCTGAGCTACATTTCATTAAAGAAGACCTATTTTATAAAAGTTTATATTAGAATCAAGCAGGGCATTGTAATGTTACTCTCTCTGGCACTATTGTCTAAAAAATGTCAAACAAGGAGTACCAGTAAATTTAGTAATTACTTGAAATGCAACATGTACAAGACCTAAACCTTATAACCTTTCCATTTTAACTTAGATATATCATCATTTTATCAAAACTTTAACAGACAAAACATAAGGAATTGCGAGCAATGGGCAAAGACATAACAAACTTTGAAGCATAAAATTTTGATACCTAAACGAGTCCCAGTACAGAGTCTATTAAACAAAAGCAAACATTTATCTGTGACCAATGATCTTGGTGGATGACCTCCAAATGTTATAGGGGAGCAAAACTCCCAATTTGCTTTATGTCCAAACATATACCAGGACTTTGTATGCAATGATATTCCCCTTAATGGAGTGACTTTTACCCTATTGCAGAGGGGAGTGTTCAGAGGAATAGGGGCTAGACAGAGAGATGAATGATGTCAAATACAGTAAGAGCAAGACTGGCAGGCAAAGAATGGTTACCTAAGTTTTGGGAAGCTCCAAAACACAGCAGGGAAATAATGAAAGAAAAGCAAAGGAGTACTGAAGTAAGCCAGAAAGAGAAGAGACAATATTTATTCATACAAAAGTACTATGAAATCAAATAAGATAGTTGAAGAAAGAAGACAAGTACAAGAAAAAAAAAATAAACATAACAAACCCAACTCATAAAGAAAGAGAAAAGAACAAAAAGACAGAAAAAAGAGGGAAAAAAAAGTCAACTACAAAAACCCAAAATATAACAAAATGTAACAAAACAAAAACTCCACATGGATAGCAAAATGAAAACTGATCAAACAGAGAAAAGGAAAAGTGGTAAAATTTCTCTGGTGTCTACTGTTCTGTAGTAGGCCAAGTCAGATCCCAGAGACATGTCCTGTACTGCAGTCATGCTTTTAGTGCAATTTGTGCTGGGTTTTGGATTGATCCTGGCCTTTGGATGTGGGGGAAGGGGCTGGTCTTCTGTTTCTGCAGGTCTGCCAGAGTTCTTTGATAGAAATGGTGGACTCATCCATCCAGTTCTATTCTGCATTTCTATGTGCCAAAGCACAACGCTGGATCACCTAATCACCAACTGCTGGCTCACATTCTCACTGCTGCTTTGGACTCTTTCCCTGGACTGCTCCTGCATTACTGTAGTGTTCACCCTGTAAGGAGACAGCTTGGTCACTGGTCCCACTTTGGCCAACAGGGCCCCATAACACGTCTTTGTTCCTTCTTTCAATCCCTTTCACTGTCTTAGTTACTTTTCACTCACTGCTGAGACAAAATACCTGGTGCCAAAAGTTAGGGAAGACAAGGTTTATTTCTTACATTTCTTGGGGGATTCAGTCCATAATTAGTTGGCTCCAAGGCAGCATGATGTTGTGGGACAGCCATTCATGGCAGCCACCAAACAACAAGGCAATCTGGTGTGAGAGAGAAACAGCAAGAGAGAGAGAGAGAACAAGGACATGCCTTCCTTACACTGTATGTCGGCTCCAGTCCTGGGTGGGTGCAACACTCAGATCAACAATCCCAGTGCCAGACAACAAACCAATCGCAATTGAGAGACTCAGTCCCATCCAAATTACATGAGACCTTTGGGGACACAGGATCAAACCAATACACTCTTGTTGGTCTCATGGAAGACAATGGCCCTCCCTTGAGACCCACTGTAGACTTGCAGGATGTCTCTGATAACAACTGGTCTTTGAAACCGATGGCATTGGATGGCCAAATGTTCCATAGTAGTTTCAGCCTCTAGAGTCATTTTTCTAACAAGTTCAGCCATTTATATCTGGATTTCATGTATTTTTTTTATCTTTGTGCCCACTGTGGGCAATTTGCTGAGAAAATTAGTCTGAGGATTGTCTTCAGAATCAGTTTTGTAGGATTCATGGATAACATTTCAAACTTGTTCATCAAAATCTAATTTTAACATTTGATCCACTTCATCAAGTAGGACATGGCACAGCTTAGAAATATCTACGCAGCTGCTCTGCAGACTGTATTTAAGAAGACCAGGGGTCCCAATGAAAATGTCAATGCCGTTTTGAATATGATTTACTTGGCTTTGATATGATATTCCACCATAAAAACATGCCATGCCGAGTTTCCTGGTTATATCTTTGAAGTCTTTGGCTACTTTTTTTGCCAGTTTCCTTGTTGAAGCCAAAAGAAGTATCTTTGGTGAGTGACTTTTTAAAACTATTTCTTGATTTCTTTGGAAACTTTCCATCAAGGGTATGACAGAAGAGAATGTCTTTCCTGTTTCTGTCCATGCTTGAGCAATTAAATTTTTTCCATCTTATAAGGAACCAAAGGACTTAACTTGAATAGGAAAGATGTATATTGCCCCTCAACCTTTCAGAAGCTTTATAGTCTCTGCAGAAATAGAGAAATTGGAGAAACCTGTCTCTTGCTGTTCACATGTTAGAGTCTCCTCTAGTTTGTTATCACTTGATTTATAATTAGAATTTTCTAAGGATGACGCTCATTGAGATTTTTTTCACATCATAAATATCTCCCTTTGATACATCTTTTCTTCTTGACTTATGAAATGTAGAAAATTCATCTGAAAGTCTATTGAATCCTTGTTCAGTATCTCCATGTAGTTCTCTTTTTGATTTTAGCTTTTTTGGCCTTGGGAGCATTCGGGTTAACTGTAACACCATTTTCTCTTGCGTCTGTTTTCCCATCTGAGTCATGATGGTGCATTGATTTCCTTCTATCACTCGGCTATTATAACTGTCATCCCATCTCTTGTATTCTCAAGACTCAGTGTCTAAGCCATCTCTGATACTATCATAAGATTTAGGGGAAGTTAAAATAGCTCTGGCATTCAAGAGATTTTGGGGCTTTCCAGCATGCAATGCCCAAGTAGGAAGTCCTTCAATGATAGGGAAAAAGATTGGGGCCTCCTTGTTATTTTTTTAAGAGCAGAACATATTTTTTGAGAGAAGAAACTTCTATCTGAGAGAGAGACAGAAGAGGTCCCGAGTGGGTTGCAGAAAACTCTGTCTTTGCTAGGGAATTTTATAGAGCAAATCCACAAATTGAGGCAGGACTGAGGTGGGGAAAATATGGCAACTCATAAGGTGGGCATGCAGTGTGACAAAACCATGGTCAACGAATAAGATTAATTGCACAGGCAAAATGGATTAAATCAGGGACAAATGGGGTAGAGAGTCACGTAGCAAGCAAGCATGAATACAGAACTGTGAATCTTCCTGTAGAGGGTTGGGATGGTTACTTCTGACTTTCTCAGATTGTTAGAGACTTAGTTGGAAAAACAATCCTTTGTATGTAGGTGTATTTGTTTGATCCTGGCCCATAGTGGGAGGTATCTGTCTCCCCTACAATTGCAAGGTACCTGGCCTTCTGCACTGGTTTCTTTAAAGGCCTGCCCCTGGATGACTGCCTGTAATATTTCTATCTAACTCAGTTGCCTGTAACAATGCCCTTTCTGAAGAAGTAATCCAAACTGCTATGAGGGAGTAATGTGCGATGACAAATCTGGCTTCTTCAGACTGAAGGGGTCATAATTGTTCATCAGCAGTTAGGGATATTCGGCAGAGGTTCTATCTAAAGGCTCTCAATAGACACCAGGCTTTTTTATCTTGCATATGTGTATGGTTTTAAATCCCTGTATTCCATTTTGGCTCTAGGGGTTAGGTAGGCCTTGCACACATGCACAGAAGTATCAAATGGGTCTTTTTCAACATGGAATGGTGACACATCTCCCCGCGCTTAAGAATGCATTTAAAAGGAGTAAGGGATTTTGGCATTGAGTTGCTCATCTCTGTAATGTAAACAGCAACATGTAATGGTATGAGATTTTTCTTTATTTCCAGGAATCAAACTCAGAACCTTTTGCTGAACTATGTCTTTAGCCCTGTAGTGTAGTGCACTTTGATGTTGACCTATCTATCTATGCAAAAAGGAAATAATTAGATGCTCTTTTTCTTATTCATATTTGATAATGTCCTCAATGTACCTTTCAGGTTAATGCCACTCCAGGGCAGATGGATGTCTTTGGGAGAGAGTAGAAGACAAAATTCAGCCAGACTATCTACCCTCAAACTGGCATGTCATTTTACGTTCCCAGGTAGTTCGTGAGCTTTGTTCCTGTAAGCCTGGTTGTGACACGAATGCGAAAAAAAGGAAGCATAACTTTATAATAAACTATTGTTTTTTCTTTATTGTAGAAAGGTGAATTAGAGCACTTCTCTGAATGTTCTGTGAAGGAGATTCCCTCACAAATAGATAAAGACAACAAATAAACTTGAGGAGCTCTGCCTTGATCCCTCAGACAAAGTCTCCAAGGCATTTGTGTCCTGTATCTAGTTACCTAGGCATTGTTTCCTAGCAGTGGGACATGGCTATGCTTTATTTGAAGCTCCAAGTGTGAACATATTTAACATGTATAAATTATATTTTACCTGTCAGTAAAGGCACATCAGTGTTTTATGCAAACAGAGAAGTGTAACTAGAATCACTCTCTCTCTCTCTCTCTCTCTCTCTCTCTCTCTCTCTCTCTCTCTCTCTTTTCTTTCTCTTAGTGAACATATGTAAGGGATGAATGCAAGTCATTCCCTATTAGTTTCTTTGAAATATAAACAGTTGTTGCAGGCTGCCTCAATCTAACTTCTGAGAGAGATAGTCTAATTGCCTGAAAAGTTTAGGGAACATTTTTAGTTTACTAGCAGAAGGATATAAGTAGATAAGTAAGTGGAGATTTTATGTGGCCATGAGCCAATTTCCACTTGAAGATTCTGAGTGTCCACCAGAGTCACCCTGGCCAGGAGTACTCAGTTGTTCTCCATTTCTAGTGACCCAGATAACCAGCGGTCACTCTCCAGAAAGGAATCAAGCTGTCTGTCTGGTCAACATTTCGTTGGCCATTTGCTTCAGTTGGGATTTAGCGAAAAGACGCTAGGGAAAGCTTTCTTCTGCTTTTAAGGGGGGAAGCTGCTGTAGGAGTGATTAATTAGCTGGCAGAGTACCCACTGTTCATCAGAGTTCTATCAGGCATAGTGAAAAGCCTGAGCAAGATCATTACCTAGCACTTTATAAGTTTACACTAAAGGTTTCAAAATCCATGATTTATTATTGAATTATTTTCATAAAAATGAAAGATTGGAAAGCCTCCCTTAGTCTACATGTGTTTTGGTCCCACATGTGTGCTCCTTTTGGAAATAGCTCCTTCTGATTTTACCCAGAAGTTGGTTCTTACCACTGTGTCTCAGGTTCAGTCTCCCACTAGAGACTTGCCTGGAACACTAAACTGGGATATGGGTTTTAGGTGTGTTCCCTCGGGTAGGCAAAATTTTGATGTCTCATCTGACTCAGAGATGGGGTATGTGTCCCTCATCTAAGATGACTTCCCTGTCTTTGGCATAAAAAGGTACTCATTTTCTATGGACTTAATTTAGTGGGAGAAAAATGTTGGAACAGTCTACAGTTCTTTCTGATTTTACATGCCTCTACAAAGGAAAGTACAAAGTGCAGGGAAGGATTAGAAGTAAAACCAAAGAAAGGAAATTGAGGCAGAACAGGCTTCACATTTCCTCTAGAGTTCAGAGGAGGGTCAGAGCCAATCTGTCCTAGTGAAACCTGTGCTCCAAGTCTTAAAGACTGGCCACCAGCCTAGTGCTGTTTAAATGGTGGAAGGAGTGCTGGTTTTATTGAAGGTATGTATATTTTCTAATTCTGAGCTACATTTCATTTAAGAGCCCTATTTTATAAAGGTTTATATTAAAAGTACCAGGGCATTGTAATGTTACTCTCTCTGGCAGTATTGTCTAACTAAGTCAAGCAAGGAGTACCAGTAAATTTAGTAACTAGTTGAAATGCAACATGTACAAGAACAAACCCTTATAACCTTCCCATTTTAACTTAGATATATCAACATTTTTATAAAAGTATAACAAAAAAGACATAAGCAATTATGAGCAATGGGCAAAGACATAACAAACTTTGAAGCATAAAATTTTGATACTTAAACCAGTCCCAGGCCAGAGTCTATGAAACAAAAGCAAACTTTTACCTATGCTCAATGATCTTGGTGGATAACCTCCAAATGTTATAGGGAAGCAAAACTCCCAATCTACTGTATGTCCAAACATATATCAGGATTTCATATGCAATGATATTCCCCTTAATAGAGTGATTTTACCCTATTGCAGAGGGGGTTGTTAAGAGGAATAGGGACCAGATAGGGAGATGAATGATGTCAAATACAGTAAGAGCAAGGCTTGCAGACAAAGAATGCTTACCCAGTTTTGAGAGACTCCGGGACACAGGAGGGAAACAATGGAAGAGAAGCAAAGGAGTACTGAAGTAATCCAGGAAGAGAAGAGACAATATTTGCTCATACAAATGTACCATAAAATAAAATGAGGTAGTTGAAGAGAGAAAGAAGACAACTAGAAAAAAACAGAACTAAACATAACAAATCTAACTCACGCAGGAAAGAGAAAAGGCCAAAAATCCAGAAAAAAAAGAGAAAAAGCAAAAATAACCAAACACACACACACACACACACACACACACACACTCAAAATATAACAAAACAAAGAACTCCACATGGATTGAAAAGTAAAAACTAAGCAAACAGAGAAAAGCAAAAGTGGTAAAATTTCTCTGGTGCATACAGTTCTGTAGTAGGTTCAGGTCAGATCCCAGAAACGTGTCCTGTACTCCACTCATGGTTTTAGTAGGTTTTGCGCTGGGTTTGAATTGATCCTGGCCGTTGAATGTGATGGAAGGGGCTTGTCTTCTGTTGGTGGAGTTCTCCCAGAGTCCTTTCATAGAAATGGCGGACCCATCCATCCAGTTCTATTCTGCATGTCTGTGTGCTAAAGGACAACACTGGATCACCTTAACTACCAACTGCTGGCTCACATTCTCACTGCTGCTTTGGACGTTTTCCCTGCACTGTTCCTGTATTACTGTAGTGTTCACCCCTGCAGGAGCCAGCTGGGTCACCGGCCCCATTTTGGCCAACTTGTGCATCTTTTCTAGGGCTCCACAGCACATCTTTGTTCCTTCTTTAAACACCTTTCCCTTCCTTTCATTCCCCCTCTACCTATGTCTTGATTTCCATCTCCTTTTTGGGACATATTTGCAGCAGTAATGTTTCCACTCTTTGTGTGAAGTTGGTACATGTACACAATGTATCTTAACTCCTTTTTTCATCCTCTAGCCCTCGTCTCTCACCTACATCCATTATTCTCTTGGTCCCTTTCCCCTTTGAAAAAGATCCATTTGTGTGCCGTTTAGTCTCTATTTTTTATCTTTTTTTTTTTTCTTTTTATACTTTGAGCTGGCTTTTTTTTTTTTTTTTTTTTTTTTTTTTTTTTTTTTTTTTTTTTTTTTTTTTTTTTTTTTTTTTTTTTTTTTTTTTTTTTTTT
>RJWM01024582.1:0-14674 GCA_004363535.1 Dasyprocta punctata | reverse complement strand
CTCTGGTATGATTCTTGAATATTTACCTACATGAGATCTAATTCGAAGACAATGAATACACATGATAGCCATCTCTGTGCTCTATTTGGTTATGACTTCCATGTTGAAACACATTATATTAAGTTTAAGGCACAAGGACGTGAAGACTGCATTCAGATGCTGGATGTGAGATTGTGTCCTTCAGAGGACGTGTGTTCTGACAATTTAAATTGTTCAGTATACTTTGATTGACAACATAACTCTAAAATCTTTGCTTTCTGTGCTTTCTGATCATTTTCTTTTATATTGACTACATGATCCCTCCATACAGGTGTCTACTCAGATTTCACAAGTGAAAAACTTAGTTCTTTCCTTAAGGCATCTGGCAATTCACTAAGAAGATACCATGAATGAAATAACAATTTTTTAAGGAATAGTTTAAGGCATGATAAAGAAAAATAATAAGGATCAAAAGTAAAGGGAAATATTTGATGATTAGTACCATTTCATAAAGTTAATTCTACCGAAGTGCTACTTGATTTATTACAGGATATATATTTCCATAAGTAATAAGGGAGTAAAAGATGTCAAAAAAGATATTACCAGGGCAAAATCACAGAGATGGGTAAGAGAACATGTTTTAAAAAAAGAAAGGAATGTATGTTAGAAAGCAAAACTCAAAAACTGGATATTCATGTTTATGTTAGTTAGAATTCTCCAGAAAGACATGGAAAAAGGCACAGACATAGAGATATATGAAAAGAGACTGATCATGTGGCTATGGTGCCTGAGCAGTCCTAAAACAGACTATTTACAAACTGGAGAGCTTGACAGATCAGTAGCATGATTCAGTCCAAAAGCGAAGACTGAAGAACTAGAAAAGTCAGTGGTGTAGCTCTCAGTCCAAGGCCCAAAGTCCAAGACCCTGGGGTGTGTTTTGTAATTCTTAGAGTACAAAGGCCAGAAAGCTTGGAGTTCTGATGTATGAGTAAGGAAAAGAATCATATCTGAGCTCCAAGGTGTGGGCTCTTTGTTTTTGAGTTCCTCGATTTTTATTGCTTCTAAGCTCCCAGCTTTCTTTCTCAGCCTATTTTTCTGTTTCTTCATAACTAATCTGTGCCAGCATTATACCTGTACTTCACAAGATGAGTAAAACTGAGTGTCTTCCTTAAGAAATTTGGGGATTCAGTAACAAGATAACACAACCTTAGGAATAACAGTTTTAAAAGTTCAAGAAAAATGGTTATTAGAGATACAATGAAGAAAAATGGTATACAGATCAAAAGAAAAGACAAGAGTTTATTTGAAGATTGGGAAACTGTGAATGACTACTGAAAAAAGATTTAGTATTAGGATATATAATTTCAGCAAAGATCAATAAGTCAGAAAAGAAAACTAAAGTAGATCATGATAGAAACAAAGGGATAGAGATAGTCATTTTGGGTATGTGAAAAAGAAAGGAATATTTGGCAGTAAACAAAGCTTAGACTTTAATTATGCATGGTATTGTAACAAGACTAACTTGTACCATATTTTTCAGAGAGCCGTATGTGTAGGATTAATCAGTTTGTGCAATGAGCATATTTACATTGCAGGAATGACCTGACTATATTTTTGCTTTAGGAGCTATAATCACAGTTTTGCAATTCATCAAAGGATTTGTGTGCAATATATTCTGGCAGAACCATCATATCTCTGACATTTAATATATGAAGATAATTTTTAGATTACATATTAAATACTTTTTTTTTCTTTTTGAGAAAAGGTCTTGTTCTGTAATTCAGGCTGGTCTTAAACTCACTATGTAGCCAAGGCTAGGCTCAAACTCACAGCCATCTTCGTGCATCAGTCTTCAGAGTCCTCAGATCACAGGCGTGTGCCACCATTCCCAGTAATTTCTTGTTTAAAGGAAATCTTATTGATCATGGCATATAAATGTTTTGCTTTAATCATCTGTATAATTCTCTCAGATAACTCATACTTATGAATCACATTGTATGAAAATGTCCATGAGAGCAATTATTGTTATTGCTAGTATGATAATTGATAATTTGTTTCAAATATGATTTAAGTTGAGAGATCACACAGTAGGTGTCTAACAACATGTTAGGAACTGAAAAATTACAACCATAAATAAATGTGAGTTCAATTCTATCAGGAACAGTGACAGAACAATCTAAAAATAAACCGACTGTTCGATAGTAACTGTGAGACACTGATGATGATACTATCAAACGGAATATTGTTGAATAATAAACTCACTGATTCAATGGACCTACAAGGGAAAAAGATAAATGAGGGAAAACGATAAATTAGACAGGAGACAACATGTGTAAGATGAGTGAGACATGCAGAACAAGTCCTTTAACATAGATAGACAAGCCTTATTCTGTTTTGTTTTGGAATGATCAAAAAAAAAAAAACAGAGTTAGATTGCATTTAGATCATGCGATGTGAAAGAGTTAACAACTTTATCATCAAAATAATAATATAGCATTAAAAAATTGAAGCATGAGTGTGGCAAAGTCAAGTGTGTTTTAAAAAATATTGTGATGGCTGCATCAGAAATGAGGTTGTGTTAGGATAAACTTAGCTATGCTACATAACGTATTACAGAAATAGTCTACTTAACTCAAAAAGTTTAATTCTCAGATAACTTTCTAAATCAGCTGTCCTCTATGTGGTAATCCAGGGATCAGGAAACTTCCATCTTGCCGTTCTTGTTCTGACATCTCCATGTGCAGCTTCCACACTCACTGCCAAATGGATTGCAGAACACAGAGAGCCTCAAATTGCTGTCAGTTTCTTCTGACAAGAAATGATGCAGGTCCCTTTCACTGATGCTTGATTGTCCAGAAATAGCCATGCATTCCTTATGGCACCTCAGGATACTAGAAAAATGAGAAGACTCTCATGGTATATTTCAGCCATGCCATGAGAATAAAAAATCTAATTGGATATTTTTCCAGTAGATGGCTTAAAAGTTGATAGTGACTGAATTTAGGCAATGTAATAGGGAAGAAGAGAAAGAGGCAGAGACAGGAGTTTCAAAAATGCTCATCTCATTCAAAATTTAATTTTGGAGAATAAAGTGAGGTTCATATGTTTTCAAACAATGTCATTGAAAGTTTAATGTACAAAGCCATATGGATTGAACAACATTTTGGTACTGGGTCATAGAAAAACAAAAATTCAGTCAGAGTGAATGTTTAGAATACTTAGGGAAAACTGACATTGCTATCATATTCAAGTGCATGATCACTGGACTTGTTGAACAGAAAATGAATCCTTCTGTTTCTCAGTTCATGTAGTGAGTTGTGTAATGTGAGCTACATATTAGTCATGTGCAATGTTACTGAGGACAAACGTCCTCAGTAGATTACAAACAGAAAGCAAAAGTACTTATATTTCACCAAAAGTGATTTGCGAAGTAGAGCTCTGGGTGATGAGGTGAATGGTAATGGCACAAATTAGCTCGTAGAATATAGGAGGATGGACAAGTTGAAAAGAAAATAACCATTTTAAAATACAGAAGTGAAACTAAAGGTAAATAGCATATCGTAAGGCAAAAGTCATGAATGATATGCCATAAAACACAAAGTGTGGAGAACTACAAAGTTACTAGAGGTAAAGAGAAGGTTTGTAGGTAAAAAAAAAAAAAAGTGTTATATCAGCATATGAAGAGCCAGTAGGAATAGTCAGAGGAAAGGATAGGGAAAATAGGTTAGGAAGCATTTTTTTCCAGAAGAGGAAACAAAGTGTGTAAACTCTACAGTTAGTATATGGACCCTAAGAAAACCAAAGGCCTTTAGCACTCTATACTGGAAGACCACTGTTGTACTCCCTGGACTTGCCAGGCCCAGGAGACATTGAATGCAGATAAGGACTAGAATGTCCAGAGAAACATTATCTGAGGGACACAGGGAACTGAGAAAACTAGTGGTATCTGTGGAAACTGACTTCCTTGGGATACTGGTCTTACAACTGAATAAAGGAGGTTAATTATATCACTTCTGTGGAACCGTTTTTGCAATAGCTCAGTGTGGGAACAGAGCACTGTGCAATGCTGTAGTTCAGCCAGGCATTGAATACTTCTACTTCTCTGGTGAGTTCCTTGTCTGGTCTGCTGTTGCCAGACCTTCTGGCTACTGACTCCTTAAACTCATTCCCACTGGACATGATGAGTACCTACTGGTGACTCTCCTGCCAAGCCCAACTTTTCTGCCAGTCAGTCTCAATTAACCCTGTATCCTTTCCTCTTGATAGTTGAATAAACTTTGTCTGTCACAGTGATCTTGGTTATTTTCTTCCATCTCTAGGCAATTTATTCTATTGTGCCAGTACACCTGGCTTTCACACTTGACAGTCAAGTAAAGTTGAATATATCCACTGATGAGATCCACTTAAATGGGATGCATTCAAAATACTACTGTTAATTTTTCTCCTATATTCTTATCTACCGAAGTAAATACTACTCCATCAACAAAGAACCTGACTTCTTTGGCTTATTCACTACTATGTTATCAATCCAGTTATATTTATTTCCAAAATATTTTTTCCTAGTGCTGCAAACTTTTGTCACTGTTCACTGACACCACTCTGGTGCTAGTCTTTTGCATCTTATTGTACATGGCCTTTTAATATTGAAACTAATTTCCATTTTGGCATACAAAAGCCTTTCTTTAAAAGTCACTCAAATCATATTACTATTTCCCTTCAGTGTCATTAAGCATGAAATTTAAATTCTTATCCTTTAAGCTTTACTTAATCTAATCCCCAGGTTTGCTTAAAATCATTGTTGTAGTCGTCATTTTACTCATCTCTAAAGATTTTTTCTCTTCCTGAACACAGGAATAGCTAATCCCATGTAAAATCTTTAGCCCTTGCTATTTCCTTTAGCTGGGATGTTCTAGCAATCACTCATAACTGACTGACTCAAAATTAGCATTGTCATTTTATCCTCAATGTAAGTTCCAGCCTTCAGAGGCTCTCCCCACACATCCTACTAGGGCAGTTCCCATTCCCATCACTCCTTATTAACAGAATTGTGTCTTATTGCGTTCACAGAACTTCTCTTCATAAAATAATTTATTTATTTGAAAACATTTCAACTGCAAATTATTTTAAAACTGCCATTAATTTACCATGGAATGAGTGAATTAATAAATGGTTATCTGAGATCTATCAAGTGTATCTGGCAATCATGGCATAACATGAATAAAAGAAAGGACTTTTTGGAACAAAGAAATAAAGAGTATTCACTGTGGTATGTTGTCTTTAACATTTTTTTAACTTATAAGGGGAATTTTTGGGTCAAATGGAATTTTTACTTTTTGTTTGTTGAGGAATCTCCCTACTAATTTCCAGAGTGGTTATATCAGTTTTTGTTTCACAAAAAATGGAGAGGTGTTCCTTTTTCCCCACAGCCTGGCCAGCATTTGTTATTCATTGATATCTTGATGGCAGCCATCCTTTCTAAAGTTAGATGGAATCTCAGAACTATATTAATTTGCATTTTGGGCAGTGGGGCTGAACATTTTTCATGTATTTATTGTATTCAATAATTCAGAAATTATACTAAAAGACTACTGTGATAAAGTCAGCATGGTACAGGCAAAAAATGACGTGAAGAGCAATGGAATAGATTAGAAGATACAGCCACAACTACAAACCCAACTCAGCCACCTTATCATTGACAAAGGGACCAAACAAGTTCACTGGAAGAAAGACAGCCTCTTTCATAAGTGGTGTGGGAAAAACTGGCTTTCCATTTGCCAAAAACTAAAACTAGATCCATGTCTATCATTGTGCATTAAACTAACGTCAAAATGGAACAAAGATCTAAATATTAAAACAGAAACACTAAATCTGCTGGAATACAAAATAGGTAGATTTTGAAGACAGGGGTGTGTAGACAGTTCATGAATAAAAAAAATCAAACTTCACAGGAAATACTTCCCAGAATCAACAACTTGGATCTCATCTCATTAAAAGGCTTTTGCATGTCCAGGAAAATCTCCAACAGAGGGAGAAGAAAACCATGAATAGGGGGAAAATTGTATGTGATATCTCAGATAGAATATATTTAAAAATGAATGAGTACAGCAATCTGACCATGAGAAATCATGGTGAGTGGTGAGCTATGAGCCCTCCTTAAAGGATGGGGTGTGTTGGCAGCACATATTTTCCCAAGACCCTCCTCACAGCCCCCAGGACCTCCTTATTACTCAGGCTGTAAATCCTTAATGTTTACTGATTAAAAGAAAGGGAATATATTATATGTGCTTCTCAATGATAGATTTTTATGATTCTATCTCTTGAAAGTTCTATCTCAGAGATAAATCGGTGGTAACATAAACAAAAGATGGATAGGGGTAATAGGAAACAAAGAGGAACAATTTGGTCATGAATTATCCTCTCTTTCAGAATGCCTCCTAAATCTTTTCTCCAACTGTGAAAGACCTAAATTCACAAGAGCAAGCTAAGTGGATGTTGGCACATACACCCCACACATTCCATATCATTTGCTCCTCAACCTCTTTCCTAGATGCTATCAAATGGTTTTGCAAATAGTAGAGCAATATCCTTCCTCTTACTGCAAATATTTGCAAGACACAAGAACATTTTTTGCATGCTTAGACTGTTGTTGAAAATCTTGTGTAATGGTAATGATATGAATTTGGCCCTTCCCTAAAATGTCTCTTTTTTGTGAGCCATTTTATAACTAATTCTAAGCACGATGAATACCATGCACCAAAAAAAATCCTGTCATTTCCCTTTTCTTCCTTACCTCTTCTTGAGCAAAATTTTATTATCACCTTAAAAATGCAAACACTTTCACCTTCATATCTATATCATCCCAAGAAATGAATCAACCCAGAATTCTACCTATCTCTAGAGACCAGCAATCTACTCATCATGCAGGTGAGGTTGGTTGAATTGTGCAGCAGATCAAGTGGTCTGAAAGCCCAGAGATTCTCCTGCTGAGGCAGCTGCTAAACAATAAGACCATAAGGTAAAGGGAAACATCTGGTCAGGGTGAGAGGATTGCAAAGAGCATTCTACAAATAAAATACTAAAAACTGAACTGTTCTTCATGCTGTGTGGCCCGTGCTGAAGGCCTGTACAGCATAATCCACCTAGTTGGGTACCCTTGGTAAGTCATTCAGAACCGGGTAGAGCCCTGCACAGTGACTCCCTCCCCTGCAGCCAGGAAGCTATGGAATATTGCCGTGCTCCTAGTTGGGCCCTGCCCAGTGTCTCCAAACAGCTAGGGAACCTCTACATGCTGTCTGTTTGGAGCTGAAGGTCTGCACAATGAAATCCACCTAGTTATACAACCTTGCTACATTGCTCGGAACCTGGTAGGGCCCCACACAGCAACCCCTCAATAGCTGGGAGCTTTGGAATGTCGCTGGGGTCCTGCTTGTGCCCCACCCAGTGACTCCAAATAGCCAGGGAACCTCTGTGTACTGAGTGGCGTGAGCTGAAGGTCTGCACAGTGAACTCCACCTAGGCATGCAGCCTTGCTACATCACTCAGACCCTGGTAGGGCCCCGTGCAACCATCCCAAGCAGCTGGGTAGCTTTGGTGCACTGTGTAGCACAAGCTGAAGGATCTGCACAGGGAATTTCCACCTAGCCATGCAGCTTCAGGAAGTCACTTGGAACATGGTAGGGCCCCACCAAGCGAACCCCCACAGCCAGGGAGCTTTGGAACATTGTTCAGCTCCTGGTTAGGCCCTGCCCAGTGACTCCAAACAGTTGGGGACCTTTGGTGCACTGCATGGCAAGAGATGAAGTCCTGCACAGCATACTCCACCTAGCCATTCAGCCTTGCTATGCCACTCACAACCTGGTAGGGACCTGCCCAGCAACCCCAAGTAGTAGGGAGCTTCAGTGAGCCATGTGGAATTTGCTGCAGGTCTGTGCAATGTACTCCCCACAATCAGGGATTCTCTGAGTGCCACTAGGGACCAGGGAAGGCCTAGTGAACGAACTCCACTCAACTGGAGAAACTTCCTCCAGTATGGGCAGCCATCCTCAACCCAGAAAACAACTGAGATTTTGCATTCAGCTGCCCCAGGAGAATAAAGGATAATGACAAAACAAAAGAGCAAAATGCAATCTCAAACCTCCAGCCCATTCCAAAGGAGCCTAGGAGACATGGACATAGAAGGAAGTGTAAGCCACATACCTGAAACTTCTGAAATGATAGCAACTGAAGTAAAGAAACAACTCCAGGAAGCTGTAAAGGAACTCAGATCAGAAGTAAAAAAAAGAAATGACACACATAATGAAAAAATGCTGGACGCATCTAAAGAAGACATAGTTAAAGAACTAGAGGAGCACTGCAAAATGATGGAAACCTTGAATGAACTATATAAAAAAGAATTAGAACATATGAAGAAGATTTAAAGAGATATCCAGGAAATCAAAAGCTCCATGAAAAGGTGGCAAAATTGCCTGAATGAATTTGAAAATAGAATTTCAGACATCAAAGACAAGATTGCAACTAGCGAACAGGGAAAGCGAAGATCTTTTAAAAATAACAAGGAATCAGAAAGTAACCATCCAACAGTTGCAAGATGATGCAAAGAAAAATAAGATTGATAGGGGTCATCAAAAAAAGTCACAATACAAATGATATAAAAAGACTATTCACAGAAGTAATAGCTGAAAATTTCCTAAACATGCGAAAGGAAACTGACATATATATAAGTGAAGAATATACAACTTCAATTAGTCATAACCAAAATAAAACTACAACAAGACATATAATAATCATCATCTCAGAAATTCACCATAAAAGCAGAACATTAAAAGCTGTTAGAGAAAAGAAACAAATCACCTATAAAGGAAAGCCCACCAGAATCACAGTAGACTTCTCAACACAAACAGTGAAGTCATGAAGAGCATGGGGTGAAGTATTTCAAATCCTAAAGGAGAATGACTTCCAACCCAGACTGATGTAACCTGTAAAACTATCCTTCAAAATTGGTGGAGTAATAAGATACTTCCATGATAAAGAACAGCTAAAGAAATTCATGACCACCAAACCAACCCTGCAAAGAACACTGAAACATATTCTAGATAGACATAAAAATAACTATGATTTCAAGAACACAAACAGAAAAAAATCATGCAGGTCAAATAATTAAACAGAGGGGGGAAAGGTAGAGAACCAACAGCAGAGAGATAACATGACAAAAATAAGCCAATATATATCAGGTATAACCATTAATGTAAATGGCTTCAACTAACAAATTAAAAGAAACAGACTGGCAGAATGGATCAAGAAACAACATTCAACCATATGCAGTATACAAGAAGCACATCTAACCCAAAAGGAAATTCATAGACTGAAAGTCAAAGGATGGAAAACAATACTCCATGCAATAGGAAACCCCCCAAAACAGGGATAGCTATTCAGTTTGCAGTCAATGTGAACTTTAAACCATGAATGATCAAAAGAGATAAAGAAGGTCACTACACACTGGTTAGGGGAAAACTTCAAGAGGATGAGACTACAAACTTAAATATATATGCACCAAATATGGAAGCACCCAACTATTTAAAGCAAATATTAATAGAAACGAAAAATCAAATAACACAATTATAATGGGAGACCTTAACATCCTATTGACACAAAGAGACAGATCAACTAGACAAAAAAAAAAAATCAGCAACAAAATAACAGATCAGGATCAATCCTGTGAACAAATGAACTTAGTAGATGTGTACAGAGTGTTCCACCCAACAACATCAGAATGTACATTCTTCTAGGCTTCACATGGGACATTCTCTAAAATAGACCATGTACTAACTCATAGAACATCCTTATGTAAATGCAAAAGAATCGGAATTATCCCACGTATATTATTCAACCACAGTGCCATGAAACTGGAATTAATGAAGAAAGAAACTGCAATAACTCCATAAACACATGAAAATTAAATAATACACTCCTGAACAATCAATGGATCACAAAGGAAATTAAAGAAGAAATTAAACAACATCTATAAGTAAATACAAATACAACTTGCTAGAACCTTTGAGATGCAATGAAAGCAGTCCTCAGAGGGAAATTTATTGTGATGAATTCCCACATCAGGAAAACAGCATGAACACAAATAGACAACCTGATGCAAAGCCTCTAATATCAAAAGAAAGAAGAGCAAGTCAAGCCCAAAGACAAAAGAAGGGAGGAAAATATAAAGATCAGAGCAGAAATACAGACTAAGAAACAATACATAACACTAATGAATTGAAGAGTTGGTTCTTTGAAACAATAAATAAAATTGATAAGTCCCTAGCCAACCTCATTTAAAAAGGGAAGAATAAACCTCAAATTCATGCAATAAGAAACGAAAAGGATGAGATCACTACAGACCTTGTGACAATACAGAAGATCATCAATACCTGCTTCAAAAATCTTTAGTCACATAGGTTGAATAACACAGAACAAATGGACAGATTCCTAGAAACATGAATTACCAAAGTTGGAGCAAGAAGATGTAAAACTGCTGAATAACCTAATTTCAGTTAATGAAATTAAAAATGTAATTAGAACCTTAACAACAAGAAAACCCCAGGTTCTGATGGATTCACAGCTGAATATTACAAGAAATTTAAGGAAGCCTTAATGCCAACACTCCTCAAACACTTCAATGAAATTGAAAGGGGAGCAATTTTCCCTAACTCATTCCTGGAAGAAACTATTACCCTAACACCAAAACCAGAGAAAGACCCAACCAAACAAGAGAACTATAGGCCAATCTCACTAAGGAACTAGATGCAAAAATCCTCAATAAAATACTGGCAAACAGAATGCAGCAAGTCATCAAGATTATATACCACAACCAAGTTAGATTCATCCCGGGAATGCAGGGATGGCTAACCATACACAAATCAATAAATGTAATACACCATATTGATACAGCCAAAGATCAGAACCACATGATCATTTCAAAAGATGCAGAAAAAGCTTTGGATAAAGTCCAATACTCACTTATGATAAGAATCCTATGGAATTTCAGAATAGATCGTTTTTACCTCAGGTTGATGAAAGCCATTTATGACAAACCAAAAGCCAACATCATATTAAATGTTCAAAAACTGAAAGCTTTCACTGTAAAATCAGGAACAAGACAAGGCTATCCACTATCACCACTCCTATTCAATATAGTGTTGGAAAAATTAGCCAGAGCAATTAGACAAGAGAGAGAAATAAAAGGAATAAGGATAGGAAAGGAAGAATTTAAATTATCATTCTTTGCAGATGACATGATACTCTACATAGAAAACCACCACAACTCCTTTGAAAAACTTCTAGATGTAATAACCAAGTCCAGCAATGTAGCTCGATACAAAATACTCAAAAATCAATAGCATTCCTGTACACAAATGACAAACTCAATTAGAAATGAGAGAAACCACACAATTCACAATAGCACCTCCAAAAATGACATACTTTGGAATCAATCTAACAAAGGAAGTAAAAGATCTATACAGTAAGAATTAGAGTACTCTGAAAAAAGAAATCAAAGAGGATCTCAGAAAACAGAAAGACATTCCTTGTTCATGGATAGGAAGGACAAACATTATGAAAATAGCCATTCTTCCAAAATTGTTATAAAGATTTAATGCAATTCCAATCAAAATACCATTAGCATATCTCACTGATCTACAGAAATCATTTCTAAAATTCATCTGGAACCAGAAGAGACCCAGAATAGTAAACGCAATTCTGGGCAACAAAGGCAAGGCAGGAGGCACCACAATTATACTACAAAGCTACTATTATAATATCAGCATGGTACTGGACCTGAAGATTAATGAATTAGATGAGAAGATACAACCACAAACACAAACACACTCAGGCATCTTATCTTTGACAAAGGAGTCAAACATGTTCAATGGAAGAAAGATAGCCTTTTTAATAAGTGGTGCTGGCAAAACTGGCTTTCCATATACCAAAAAATAAAACTAGACCCATGCCTATCAGCATGCACTAAACTAAAGTCAAAATGGATCAAAGATCCAAATATTAAAAGAGAAACACTAAATCTGCTGGCAGGCAAAGTGGTTAGACATCTTGAAGACATGGGGTAGGCAGAGAATTCATGAACAAAAATCAAGTTGCATGGGAAATGCTTCCCAGAATCAACAACTGGAATCAAATCTTATTAAAAAGTTGCATGTCAAAAGAAATCTCCAACAGAGTGAAAAGAAAGCACACAAATTGGGAAAAAAATCTCAATTAATTCTTGCTGAGACAAAGGACTTCTATCTAGAATACATATAGAATTAAAAAATATCAGGCCCCTGAAATTGAAAGACCCAGTCCAAATATGGGCATCTGAGATGAATGCATACTTCTCAGCTGAAGAAATGCAAATGTCAAATAAATACATGAAAAAATGGTCAACATTGTTGGTCATTAGAGAAATGCAAAATTAAAACAATATTGAGATTCCACCTCACTCCAGAAAGAATGGCCCACATCAAGAAAACCACCAATAACAAATAGTGGAGAGGCTGTTGGGAAAAAGGAACTCTTCTGCACTGTTGGTGGAAGTGTAGACTCGTACAATGGCTGTGGATATCATTCTGGAGGTTCCTTATAAAGCTGGGGTTGGAGGTCCTATTTGACCCAGTTAACTGCTTCTTGGTATATTCCCAGAAGAACTGAAAACATCATACCACAGTGATATATATGCACCCATGTTTATAGCAGCACAATTTGTAATGACTAAATCACAGAAACAACCCAAATTCCCATCAACTGAGGAATGGATAAAAAAGATGTGGTATTTTGGTACAATGGAGTTCTACTTAGCTATAAAGACAGACCACATCAAGGCTTTTATAGGTAAGTGAATGCCACCAGAGACCACATTCATAAGTGAAATAAATCAAACTCACATGTGTAAATACATTATTGTCTCCCTAGTGTAAGAAACTGAAAGAGTAAATAAGAAGCAATATCTTCAATAAATGTTTTGAAATAGTCAGAAACTGCTCAAAGGGGAAAAATAACTCAGATGGAGAAAAGGAGAAAAGAAGGGAAGCAAAACAAAAAGGTATAAATTTGTATATATACACTTAAGATAGCTAAGATGATTGTACTACTAACTCTGTTAGTTCTTGGAACAAAACAAACATTCATAGGATTAGGTCAATTTTACATGTCTACATCTGGTAATCTGAGCAACTCTTTTGTAGATAACTATGCAAAATACCAGCCTTTGTTATGTTTGTACAACTTTGTTTTGAAAGCCTATGTTGTTATTGTTTGGGTTTTCTGTTATTGTTATTTATTTGTCTCTTTTGTTTCTTGTTTTTCATGTATTTATTTTATTTTGTTTTTTTCCTCTAACACAGAAAAGATAGATGTACAGGGACAGGATTATACATGACTAGAATTTCTCCTAAAGAGTTGGCGAGAATCTATTTTAATATGTGTGATGATATGAACAGCTATTTTGAAGAACGTGAAAAATCGTAGCCATTGCTGATTTCCTGTCATCTTGTTTTGAAGTCCTATAATGCTTTTATTCTTTGTTTTGATTTGTTCTAGCATGTTTTCTATTATTTGATTTCAAAATGTGTGAGGGTGTGGACAGCTATTTTGAAGAGAGCAAGAGACAATCTAGTAGCCATAGTTGATTTCCTATTGTCTGGTTTTGAAGGCCTATAATGCTTTCATTCCTTTCTTTTGATTGGTTTTATACTATTTTGCTTTGTTTGATTTAATTGCATGTGAAGGTATGTACAACTATTTCAAAGAGAACAGGAGACATTATGGTAACCACTGTCGATTTCCTGTTGTTTTGTTCAGAAGTAGTGTGTTGCTCGCATTGTTCTGCTCTGATCTGCTTTGTTCTGCTTTTTTTCTGTTCTGTTGTTTTGTATTGTTATGTTTTGTTTTGTTTTATTCTTGGTAAAATAAAAATTAAGAAAACTGAACTGTTATTCCAAGTGGATTGAAAAAAAAAACACTTAAATGAATACCCAGTGTGTCTGATTATTATGAAGACAAAGATGTTTTCATATATTTACAAATAAGTTTATCAGACTTATTCTCCTAAATAACTTAAAGTAAATTTCTTTTGTACCAGGATTTGAACTCAGGACCTTGTGCTTAACAGGCAGGCACTATACTGCTGAACTCTATCACTGTGTTTTATTCTCTTTAAAAATAAAAGTAATTTATAAAAAGAAAGGCTCAGCTATCTTTGGAAGAGGAATACTGAGATTTGCACAACTTTTAGAGGAATTAATCATATTAAAAGATCAGATAGCACTCACAGTCTTGTTTAATGTTCCAATTAGTAGTAAGTGTTTATGTATCATTGCATTCTTTGCTTCTCTCTAAGCAATGGTTGTTATGGATGCTCTAGTAAGTGTGTGTGTGTGTGTGTGTGTGTGTGTGTGTGTGTTTGTATTTAAATGGAATATTTCCTAGTGCTTAAAATTCAAGTAGTAAAGAAGTTGTCTTGGTTACTTTTTGCTCGTTGCCGAGACAAAATACCTGACGCCCAAAGTTAGGGAAGGAAAGGTTTATTCTTACAGTTTCTCGGGAATTTCAGTCCATAAAGTGGGCTCCAAGGCAGCATGGGATGATGGGGCTACAGTTCATGGCGGCTGCAAGCTGCAAGCTGCAAGCCGCAATCCGCGCTGCTGAGAGAGAG
>RJWM01024581.1:0-30546 GCA_004363535.1 Dasyprocta punctata | reverse complement strand
AGAAGAATTGAAAACGTCATACCACAGTGATATCTGAGCACCCATGTTTATAGCAAACTAATTTGTAATAGCCAGATCTTGGAAACAACCCAAGTGCCCATCAATCAAAGAATGGAGAAGAAAGATGTGGTATTTCTATACAGTGGAGTACTACTCAGCTGTTAAGAAAGATTGCATTGAGACTTTTATAAGTAAATGGACAGGACTTGAGACCATCCTCTTAAGTGAGATAAATCAAACCCACATGCGTAAATACCGTATTGTCTCCCTAGTGTAAGAAACTGAAAAAGTATATATGATCCAACATCTATAATACTACGTAAGGGTAAAAAACAGCTCGAAAAGCAAAAGTAATTGGAAAGGGAAAAGGGGGAAAGAGGGAAGGGAAAAGGAAAAGATATAAATCTGTATATATGTATATGTAAGATAAGTAAAAGGAACATACTGCTGAATGTATTAGGTTTTTTTTTTTTTTTTTTTTTTTTTTTTTTTTTTTTTTTTTTGTGGCACCAGGGATTGAACTCACAACCTTATGCCTGTTAGACAGACGCTTAAGCCACTGAGCCAAACTCCTGGCCCCTGAATGTATTAGTTATTGAGAAAGAACAGTTAATACTCATATGATTAGATCAATTTTACATGTCTATATCTGTTAATGTAAACAACCATTTTGAAGATAACGATACACAATATTGCAACCATTGTTAAGTTTCTATCATCCTGTTTTGTAAACCTGTAATATTATTGTTGTGCATTTACTCTAGTCGTTTTTCTCTTTTGCTTTTTGTCTTTCTTATATGTGTGTTTTTTCTCTTAAATCAAAAAATAAAAAAAGAATGAATATAAATACTTTAGAATATAAATACAATACAAAAAAGTTGATATAAACCAAAATAAAGCAGAAAATAGGAAAGAAAAAGCACAGAAAACAGAAAGAATAAACAGAAATCAAAATATAAATCAGAAGACAGAAATCCAAACATAAGAGAAATGCAAACCATCTAAAATGCCAATTAAATACATAGATTGCCAGAATGGATTTTTAAACGGTCCAGTTATATATGCCTTACTAGAAAACTACTTCCAATATAATGATTCCAACTAAGGCAAGATATAAAGCTGCCTCGCTGTATCTGGTGGGGACTGGATCTAGGATTCCCTGCTCCCAATGGAAACAAATATGAATGCTCAAGTCGCTTACATAAAATGGCATGGTATTTGCATTTAAGCTACATATATCCTCATAAACCAGGCCTAGGATGTACTTTTATTTTTGCTTTTGTTTTTTTCTCTCTTTTCTTTGGCCGAAAATGCACTCTGTACAGTCAGTTTCTCCCTTACCCTTCACCCTTCACTTTTCAAATAAAATTTGGCACTGTTAAAAAATAATTTCTAACCAGGTATGGTAGTGCACACCTGTAATCCCAGCACTCAGGAGGCTAAGGCTGGAGGATCATTGTGAGTTCGAGACCAGCCCAGGCTACAAAGTCAACGCATGGACAGCCTGAACTGCATCATAAGACCCTGTCGCAAAAAGACAAAAAAAAAAAAAAAAAATGACTTCTACATTAATACCTAATATAATGAAAGTGTTATGTATTTGTTACACTGTACTGTCTCTAGAGTATAATGAAAACCAGTGAGCATGCTCAGTACACATGCAGCTCTTTTTGTTCACATATTTTCCATGGTTAGTTCAATGTGTAAATGTAAGCTCCATAAATACGGATTTCCAAGTATATCATATGAAATCTAATCAGAATAAAGCTGCCATAGCCATGTTAATCTTGACAAAGTAGACTGCAATGTGAAGAACATTATCAGGAATAAAGAAGAACATAATACTACCATAAAGGTTTAATTAACCACTAGGATATAATCATTCTAAATATGTATACTTATAACAAAAAACCCTCAAAATTCATGAAACAAAAAGTAGCAGGACTAAAAAGGAAAACAGACATCCCCTATCTATTGTTGATGACACGAACTCTTAGGTACAAACAAAACTAGTAGATACCGAATCAATAAAAATATGGAAGAACTTTTAAATTAGTTATAAAAAGGAGCACATGGAACCTTAAGAAAATTAACAGTATTTATTAATCATATTCTTTGTCAAAATTCTTGATCAACATAGTATAGTGATTAATATTTTAGTATAAGAAAATACAGTTTTGGTAAAAGTAAAGTTAATTGCTTAGAGATAATTCCTACCTCAGCAGAGACAGAAAGCAGAGGGAAAGTAGAGGTCATACCTTTTTTGAGTTAAATTGAAAATAAAACTACAGAAATGAAGTTCTTCTGATCTCAGTGTGAAAATCCAAAATAGTGTATCATAACTTCAGGAAAGAGTCATATACTTTCTTTAAACATTTGTATAATACAAATAATTGTCACTGCAGTGAAACTGAATATTTGCTTTAAATATTTGTATTGAAAACCTAAATATCAATATTTTAGAACCCTAAGGAAAAACATATGTGGTTTTTGCTTAGGACAATAACCTAGAATCACAAAGTAGCCATTGTAACAATGTGAAATGATTTTATAAATAGAAAGTAAATGTGTTATTGCAAAAGTATTAGATGATAAATAAGTAGCTATAAAAATATTTTTACTATACATTAACTCTTGAAGGAACTCAAGAGATGAGTTCAAAATAAGTTTAATGGTTGTGGTCTTGTTTATTTTTAATTATACATACACACAGAGTTAGAGAGAACTATATATGCTATGAAGGAAATTTGGTATTGTGATGTGGTTTGACAGGAAAGTCCTGCATTACACAGCATAATCTGAGAAAGTTATTTGAGAAGACACCATTTAAAAATCTAACAAAGCAAAAAGTAAATTTAAGAAGTGCCAGCACCAAGAGAATATTATTTAGTCATAAAGAAAAACAGATTGTTGTCATTTGCATCAAAATGGATGAAACCGGAGAACACTATGTAAACTGAAATAAACCAGATACGGAAAGACAAATTTTATGTATTATATTGTCTCTCACATGTGGGAGCTGAAACACTGACCTTAAAGCAGAATAGTTATTACTGTCGATTAGAAAGCATGTGGGGGAAAGGGTGGAAAAAAGGGTGGTTGGATTTGAGAAGTGCATGTCTTATCCACTATAAAAATATCACACTGAACTCTATGTATAACTGACACATGTTAACGCAATGAATATTAGAAAAGTAGTGGCTCAGTGGCTTAAGTGCCTGTCTGGCAGGTGTGAGGCTGTGAGTTTGATCCCCGGTGCAACAAAAAAATAAATACGGTCAGGAGTCTGGCTCAGTGGCTTAAGCGCCTGTCTGGCAGGCGCGAGGCTGTGAGTTCGATCCCTGGTGCCACAAAAACAAAAACAAAACAAAGAAAAGTAGAAGTACCACGTCAGGATGCTTCAATAACACTGAGATTAAGTGAATACAGATGACTTCTAAACTAGAGTAAGATTAACAGAACTTCAGGCATGTTTAACATGAAACACAACTAGAAGCCAATCACCCGCTGAGGGGAAATATCAAAAAGAAGTTCACTGGAATTTATAAACTTTCACGGTTCCAAGCCTACACCAGCAGACACTGGAGGACGAGGTACACACAGGTGCCTTAACTTATAGCTGTCATTTCTGGGGATCAATCTCCTCTACCCAAAAAGGCAAACAGTCATTCCAATGGCTACTAATAGAAGTTTGTGCTTCTGTTTCATCACATATGGATCTAACAGCTCCTGAGATGAATAGAAGAATTACAACTGCTATGGTTACATGGAAGTTGGAGATCAAGTTTTCTAGCATAATTAGCCTTTTCGCAACAATGAATAAGAATAAATTTTAACAACTCTAGGTCCAGAGATTCCTGGGTAAGTGCCTGAAGAGCAGCTGACAAGGACAGCACAGCTGAGCCTCCTGCTGCTTACCTGCGGATTCTACCTACAAGGCAAATATGTCTACCCATGTACCAAGTAGTTTAGGACCAATGTAAACAAGAAACAGATGGCCGAGTTCTGTTCACACAGCTTACTCAAAATTGTTTTTCCCTCCTCCACATTCTATTGCTGCATCCCCTAACTCTTGGATTCAATTCATTTGTTACTTGTACTATTGTGCAAATTTTCTGATTTGGCTTTATTGAGTTAGTGACAACAGATCTCTAAGTATCTTGAGGAAAAATTACTCTGTTTCTTTTTGTAATGCTCAAATAAAGTGGGACAAGTCCTCATAATCTTAGATTTATGCTTAATGCTGAAACCATTCATAGAGATGTCTTCCAGGCATCATGTCTCCCTCAGTGTAAAGGAAACTTAGGGCATTGCTACATCAACTTCTTCAAATAGAAATGATGGCTCCAAAACAGGAAAAGTAAAAACAACTGTCACTCCATCTTATGTCTTGACTTTGGCTTTTAGGAAATCTGGTCCTATAGGTAAAGCTGAACCAAAATTTGGAGGTGGAATATATTTACATACATTTAGTTTGTCAGGACATGGGGACATTTCTCCACAAGGAATAATATAAATGAAAAATAATTGAGAGAGAGTTCTAGTAAAAGTAGACCAAGAAAGGACAAATTTTATAGCATGACTGTTTAAATCAATTTTAACACTTGGAGTCACACAGTGCTGGTTTTACTTTATAGACAGATACATAACACACATATGTACAGCTTCTGATTTAGTACAGTGTGCCACTCTGCTACACATATAGCTAAGGTTTCTGAATGACAAGATAAGTGCATAAATTATTGAAAAAGTATATATGTGCTAATTAAACTTAACGCATGGGAGGAGAGGAATGTATTTATCTCACCTCCCAAATATAAACTTCTAATTCACTATTTAGGACTATCTATAAGTGTTACTGGGACAACAACAAAGAACATGAAGCAAAACTGTCATTTTCAGAGAAACTGCGGAACCAACACTTATGAGAATAACATATGGACCAAGATGATGCCAGCAGAGAGTTTCCAATGCTTACTTCACGGCTGGGACTGAACTGTGCTTTGTAGATCTTCTGATGACTCTGATTTTAAGAAGATATGATAAGTATCTTGGAAATAGGCTAACAATCGTCCTCAACTAGGAAGACTTACTGGAATCAATAGGGAAGCATTTTTTTCAAATTAACCTTTCTCTCCCTCTTCTGAGAACCACAGACTAGATTTAATCAGTATAATTATTTCATTTTGAAATAGGTGAATGGCATGATGAAAATTGAAGCATAATGGTAGGTTCTCATTAGCAACTTCATTCTGGTCAAAATTTCTGGCAATCTAGTACTCTGGAAATATTCTGACAAACCACAAATCTTGGTTAAATTCATAGCACCAGATTGAACTGGTCACTGTGCCAAAACATGCAGACTACGTGACACTAGTTTGCCTCAATCAAGAACTTGTAAGGCCAAAAAACAAAACTAAAAATAGATATTCCATTTAATCCCACATTCCCTTTCTCGGGTTTTATTCCTAAAAGACTTCAGATCATCATATTACAGGGATACATTCCTTTTCTTTAGTTCAGGCTGGTCTTTAACTCACTATGTAGTCCACACCAGCCTCACATTTGCACCAGTCCTCCTGACTCAGCTTTTCAGGTGCTGGAATTATGGCATATTCCATCATTCCCACTTTCATAATTTTTATAGCAGCACAACTTGTAATAGATAGAGCTTAGAAAAACTGTACATGTACCATCAACACATGAATGGATAAGGATTATGTGGTATTGATAAACTACAGAGTACTACTTTGCCATAAAGAAAGATAAACTTGAGACCTTTGTAGATGAATTAAATTTAAAGATATAATGTTAAAGAAATAACTCAGACACACAAGCTTAAACATCGGATGGTTTGCTTTATGGAGAATTAGATAGATAAACACACACAAAGAGCAAAATAGAAGATAGATAAATAGGGAAAAGTTCAAGTAATTCCCTAAATTACCTATTCTACTGTATCAAAAATATTTTAATATATATGCTAATTGGCTTCATTTATACTATTTTATTTTAGTTCATTGAAAAGAAAATTTTGTGCTATTATACATTCATTATTCTTTGTAAGAATCTTTTTCGTCTGAGTAACTACTTTGAAAATAATGATATACACTGTATTAAACATTGTTATCTCTTAGTATTTTGCTACAAAATTTTGTTTTAGCTTTTTATAAAATTAAAAAACTGGGACATTTGGGAAGATAGCAGAGTGGCAAGCAGCAGAGAAACAGTCTTTCCAAGAGTTGGAATTCATACGCTGTAAGATAGCAATGTGAGGAAGAGAGGTGGCAAGTGGGTCCCAGGGACCCACAAAGGATCTGAAGAATTGAAGCCCATAGAGAAAATGAAGAGAGGGACTTCAAAACAAGAGGGAGATGGCAAGTGACACTTTCTCCCTAAGCACCAGCTCACAGTGTGAGAGGAACAGCTAGAACCTGCAGAGACACAGTGAGCTTGGATAATCCCAGAGACCTCACTGGAGAAACACAAGAGTTGAACAGAGCATGGATGCTTCAGACTGCAGTGGCTGGTGAGTGAAGCCATACCAGTGAAGTTTGGACATCCTCAGGAGAGGGTGACTAACTCATTGACATTTTGGAAAGGAGCAAACTGAACTCAGAACTCAAAGCAGCTATGAGTTGGCTCTATCTAGGAGCTCTCACTGGTAGGGTGAGGTGAAGCTGAGGGAGACACTCAAGTGCAGGGAGCTGAGTTCAAGCTGGCAGGAGACATCTGGAGTATTGTGTGCTACCCAGCTTCAGAGCCAGAAACCAGGACCAACCTGAACTTCAGTGAAGCTGACGGTACAGATTAACTGGGATTATCCACCAACCCAATGTAATTCTACTGCTGCCTGGAAGGGGTCAATCAACACAGACCTGGACTCTGTGTGCCCAGATTGTCTACCAGTTGCAACAGAGACACACCTTATACCTTGAATCGGACTTTTATTTTCCCCATTGCATTTTTACTTTTTTTTTTTTGATTGTTAATGATTTTATATGAGTGTGTACATTGCTTCTAATTTTTTTGTTGTTGCTCGTTTGTTTTATTATTTTTTATTTCTGTTTCTTCTTTCTTTTTTCTCCTTCTGCCATCTGTACCAATTTCCCAAAGCTTACATAAACTTCCTTTTTTCTTCAGTCTTCCTTCTAATCTCTTTCTCATCTTCAATTTCTCTATTTTTCCCCCAATCACATTTAAATTTCCCCCGGAGGAAAATTGCCATACTGAAGGATATTTACTCTGTACAAATTTCTGGTTTCTTTTAGTTTTTGTTATATACCCACAAATCTTGTCATACAGCTAATGGTGATAAATTAATACTTACCACTGTTTATCATTTTCTAGGCTGTGCCTGATGCTATTGTTATTACTGATTGTACCACTTTAGCCAAGGTGGCATAGTTGTTCTAATCAGTTGTTTGCCCTTGTATGTCAAGATTGAGATTGAGTGAGAGTCATTAACAATACTGAAGGCCAGTGCCAAAAATCCAGAGGACAAACAGGCAGCAACTTCTCATCTCCAAGATATTGAAGAAACAGGATCTTGCAACAGACTCAAAATCTAAAAGTCAGCTTACCTTGAACACCTCTGAAAAGTAGTCATTTCCTAAGGGTTCTCAATACTAGCAATAAAAGCTATGTACCATAAACAATTACAAGGCATCAACCCAAAAATGAAACTAAAAAAAAAAAAAAATAGAGAATGAGAAGACAAGGAAAGAGCATGCAATTCCAGATGGACAACTCATGAAAGGCAAACTCAGGGGCAGCAAGTTGGAACAATTCAAGAGCCACCCACTGAAATCTTTGAAGTGATAACAACAGAAGTAACAAAGCAGATGAATGAAGCTGCAAAAAAATCAAATCAGAAATACTCTCTTAGATAACTGCAGAGATGTTAACCATAATGAAAGACAAGATTAGAAAATCTAGAGTAGATATACATAAAAAAAAAATAGAGGAGTTTAGGAAAATGATGGATACCATGAATGCCCAACACTGGGAAGAAATGGAACACATGAAACAGGCTCTAACAGATATTCAGGAGATTAAAAACTCTACTGAAAGTATACAAGGTAGAGTGAACCAATGTGAGGACAAAATATCATATCTAGAAGACAGGTTTGCATTTAGCAATCATGAAAACAAAGATTTCTTAAAAATAAGAAGGTACCATGAAAACTTAATCCAACAGCTGCTAGAAAATGCAAAGGAGAAAAACATAAGATTGATTTAAGTAAAAAAAAAAATCAAGAGGTAGCACAAATTACATAAAATCCCTCTGCACGTAATGGCAGAAAATGTCCAAAATATGGAAAAACAATTTGACATATATATAAAACTTCAATTAGCCATGATAAAAAATCTATACCAAGGCATATAATAATCAAGATTCTAGAAATTCAACATAAGAACAGAATATTAAAAGCTGTTAGAGAAAAGAAATGAATCACCTATAAAGGAAAGCCTGTTAGAATCACAGTAGACTTCTTAATACAAATCTTCAAGTTGAGGAAAATGGCCAATGAAATATTTCAAGCACTAAAAGAAAACAACCTCCAACTCAGATTGGAACAGCACAAAACTACCTTTCAAAATTGTTGGGACATAAAATACTTCCATGATGAAGAACACCTTAAGATATTCATGACCACCAAACTATCATTTCAAAACATTTTGAAGGATGTAACAGAAAGAGTTAACAAAGACTACAACTCCATGAACCCCAACAGAATAAATCCACCAGGCAAAGCAAGCAATTAAACAGAGCAGAAATAAAGAGAGCCAACAACAGGAAAATAACATGATAAAGGTAAGTGAACACATATCAGTCATAACCATCAATGTAAATGGTCTCAATTCACCAATCAAAACAATGGATTGGTGAACTGAATCAAGAAACAAGACCCAACAATATTCTGCACACAAAAAACACATTTAACTCCAAAATAAATTCATGAACTGAAAGTCAAAAATTGGCAAACAATATTCCATACAACAGGAACAGGAAAAAAAGCAGAGGCAGCTGTTCTACTTACAATGTGAATTTCAATTCGAGACTGATCATGCGAGGTAAAGGAGGTCATTACATACTTGTTAAGGAACCACTACATGAGGAAGAGACAATAGTGATAGATACACATGTACCAAATAGCAGGGTGCTGAACTATCAAAAAAATTAATGGACATTAAAAATCAAATAACCACTAATGCAATTGTAATGGGGAACCTCAACACCCCACTGTTGTAAATAGACAGATGAACTACACAAAAAATCAACAAAAAAATAACAGAACTGAACCAAAATTTGGAAAAAATGGATTTAATAGATGTCCCACAACATCAGAATACACATTATTCTCAACTGCACATGGAATGTTGTTATAGTTTTGGTCTAGATATCTGCCAAGCCTCATGCAGTTTTAGACAAGCAAAGTTTTTTGGAGATAGCTAAATCTAGAGTCTGTGACTGATTCATACTGCAATGATGTGATTAAGGGAGCTGGAATTGAGACTGGGTGATTATTGGATCAATACACTGACAGGATTGGCACTGCCCTAATCTCAGCAGTCTGGATTAGATAAAAGTTTAGTGCAGAAAGAGGCTTGTTTCACCCATTTTTGGGGTTTTTTTTTTGTTTGTTTGTTTGTTTTGTTGGTACCAGGAATTGAACTCAGTACATTGTGGTTGCCAGGCAGGCACTTATGCCTCTGAGCTATATCCCCAGCTCTACCCTTTTTTGCTCCTGATGCTTTTGTTGTCTTTCACTGCCAGGAACTGTTGCCTCTCTGCCATATGCTCCCTGCCTTGGAACCAGTTAACATGGACTGAAACCTCCACAAACTGTGAGCAAAATAAACGTTTCCTCCATTAACTTCTGGGTGTTGGGTATTTTGTTTCAGAAATAACACAAAAGTAATTAAGTTGGATGTTCTCCAAAGCAGATCACACACTAACTCAAAGAACATGCTTAAGTAAATGCAAAGGAACTGTAATCATCCCATGCATATTATTAGATCACAGTGCAATGAAACTGGAAATCAATGGCAAAAGAAACCTTAAAAACTACATAAATCATGGAAATTAAGTAACACCCTCCTGAACAACCAATGGGTCACAGGTGAAACCAAAGAAGAAATTAGATAGTTTCTACAATTAAATGATAATGCCAATACAACATACTGAAACTTATGGGACCCAACTGAAGCTGTCAAAAGAGGGAAATTTATATCAGTGAGTTCTCATATTAGAAAAAGAGACAAAGCTCAAACAAAAAACCTAAGGGTATACCCCTAGCTTCTAGAAAAACCATAGCAAGTCAAGCATCAAGCTCATATGAGGGAGGAATTATAAAGCTCAGAGCAGAAATTATGCGATTGAGACTAAGAAAACAATACAAAGCATCAATGTTTTGCAGAGCTAGTTGCTAGAATTTTTTGTGTAGTTTTAAGTTTTTATTAGTATATTTTAGGTATACATAAGAGAACATTAATCATAAGGAATTTGTACCTGTGAATAATAGATCTTGCTTCCTCTATTAATATTAAATAAAATTTACAAGCCCTTAGCCAATCTTATCAAGAAAAGACTCAAATCCATGCAATTAAGAATGAAAGAATGTTGGGCTGGGGATTTAGCTCAGCATTGTAAGCGCCTGCCTGGCAAGTGCAAAGTCGTGAGTGACTTCAATTCCCAGTACCAAAAAGAAAAAGAAGAAGAAGAAAAAAGAAGAATGAAGGAGTGAAATACAACACAATCTGCAAAAACCCAGAAGATCATCAATAACCACCTTGAGAACCAATATTCTGATAAGATGGAAAATATAGACAAAAGGGGAATATTCCCAGAAATGTATGAATTAACAAAGCTGAATCAAGAGAATATAAAAACTCCAAACAACCCAATATCAGTCAATGAAATTGGTAGTCCATTGGATAAGCCACTCAGCCACCTCATCCCCAGTCAATGAAATTGAAGATGCAATTAAAAACCTACCAAAAAAGAAAACCCTAGGCCCTGATGAATTCACTGCTGAATTATACAGGAAACTTAGAGAAGATTACAGGCACTACTCCTCCAACTTTTAATGAAATTGTGAAAGGGAGTAAATATTCCCAAACTTATTTATGGAAGTAAGCACTATCCTGATACCAAAACCAGAGAGGGACCCAATTAATAAAGAGAACTATAGGCCAACCCCCTAATGAACATACATGCAAAAATCCTCAATAAAACTGTCAAACGGAATTCAGCAAATCATTAAGAAGGTTAGCTACCATGATTAAGTAGGATTAATCTCATGGATGAAGGGATGTTTCAGCATATGCAAGTCAAGAAATATACCATATTAACACAGCTAAAGTAAAAAAAAACACATTATCATCTCAATAGATGCAAAAAAAAAAAAGCACTTGACAAAGTCCAACACCCATTCATAATTAAAATATGACAGAAAATTGGAATAGATGATCTTTATCTCAACTTGATAAAAACCATCTAGGACAAACCAACGACCAACACCATACTACATGGTCAAAAACTGAAAGCTTTCACTCTAAAATCAGGAAAAAAAAAACAAGGATGTCCACTATCACCATTCTTCTTCAATATATTTCTGGAAATGTTAGCCAAAGCAATTAGACAAGAGAAATAAATAAAAGGAATAAGGATAGGAAAGGAAGAAGTTAAGGTATAATTATTTATGGATGACATGAAAGAACCAAAAACTCCACCAAAAAACTAGTTTTAATAGCTAAATTCTGTCGCAAAGCTGGTACAAAGTCAACACTCAGAAATCAATAGCCTTTCAATACACAAATAACAAACTCACTAGGAGAAAAGTTAGGGAAACAACACCTTTCACAGTAGCATCCAAAAATTGAAGTACTTAACAATTGTCTAACAAAGGAAGTAAAAACATTTACATTGAAAACTAAAACATTCTGTGAAAAAGATCAAACAGGATTCCAGAAAATGAAAAGAACCAATACAGTGAAAATGGTCATACTTCCAAAATTATTATACAGATTTAAGGAAATTCCAATCAAAATACAAGTAGTATACCTCACAGAATTAGAGAAATCAATCCTACAGTTCATTTGGAACCACAAGAAACCTAAACTAGCGAAGTAATTTTTGGTAACAAAAGCAAGGCAGTGGGCATCACAATCTCTGACTTGAAATTATACAACAAAGCTATCATGATAAAAACAGCATCTTACTAGCAAAAAGATCAACAGAACAGATTAGAAAATGCAGAAACAATGTCAAACACACTCAGTCATGTTATCTTTGACAAAGGGGCCACACATCTTCCTTGGTAGAAAATAACCTTTTTAATCAATGGTTCTGTAAAACCTGGCTTTCCACATGCTGAAGATTAAATCTAGACCCATATCTGACCATACGTGAAACTAAAATCAAAATGGATGAGAGTTCTACATAAAAAAACAGAAAGATTAAATCTTGTGGAAGATAGAATAAGTTGAACTGTTGAAGATAAAGTGTAGGCAAGTCTTTGTGAACAAAACCCTTATTGCACAGGAGATATTAAAAAGAAAAAGGGATCACATCTTATTAAAAAGATTATGTATATCAAAAGAAACCACCAACAGAGTAAAGAGATAACAGAGAGTGGGAAAAAAATTTTCCAGCTGTTCCTCACATAAAGGACTAATATCTCGAATATACAAATGACTCAAAATATAAGACTTCCCATATTTAAACACCCAATCTAAAAATGGGCATCTGAAATGAATAGATGTTTCCCAGGTAAAGAAGTAGAAATAGCAAATAAATATATAAATAAATGTTTAACATCACTGATCATTTGAGAGATGCAAACTAATACAACACTGAGATTCCTTTTCATTCCAGAAAGAAGAGCTATTATCAAGGAATCAGCAAACAACAAATGCAGGTGGGAAAAAGGAACATTTCTTCACTGTTGGTAGGAGGATACAGTGGAGCAACCACTGTGGAAATCATTGTGGAGATTCCTCAAGAAACTAAAATTTGGAGTTCTATTTGACCAAGTGATTCCCCTTCTTGCTATCTTCCCGAAAGTATTACAAGTATCATACCACAGCAATATATGCATACCCATGTTTATAATGGCATAGTATGCAACAGTTAACTCTAGGAAACAGCCCAAATGCCCACCAACAGATGAATGCATAAAGAAGATGTGGTGTTTTTATACAACATAGTACCACTCTGTCATGAAGAAAGATAAAGTTCAGACACGTCTAGATAAATGGATGTGCCTTGAGACAACAGTCTTAAGTGAAATAAATAGGACACACATTTAAATATTGTATTGTTTCTCTGGTGTGGGACAACGAAATGGTAAATGAGGACCAAAATGCATAATACATGTTATGAAATAGGAAGAAATTCTTCAGAGAGGAAGGGGAATGAGGGAGGGATAAGGGGGAAAGGAAGGAAAAGGAAACAAAAAAAAGGGAGAATAGAAGAAAAACATTGTAAGAAAGCTTTTAAAAATAAGAAATGTAACAGGAGTTGAAGAGAGAAGACAGGATTGGGGGAAAATGAAGAATCAAGATATACCATGCACAGGTACAAATTCTCTATGACAAATGTGTCATTATGTGTATCATAACTGTATGCAACAAAATTAATTAATAAAAGAAAAAATTGATGGGCTGAAACAATAATAATAAATTTGCAAATCAAAAGTATTAACTACAAAGACCAAAATTTATAAGGTTATCATAGTACAAAACACTACAAATTATCCATCTATGTATATATATGTATGTATTTGAAAAATAAAAATGTTTTTCCTTTAAAAGTAGAAAAGAACTGGCAAGGCAGAGGCCCAATATGCCAAATCACCATTGCAGATCAGGGATGATTCATTTTGATGGGAAATAAAGAATATTTCAATGTCATCTCAGTGAACCTTCATCTTTTTGACCTAAGAACACATGGCTTCTAACTCTTTGCACCCAAATGCTGTGAGTCAATGAGGTGTGGGTTTTTGTTTAATAGCTTTGTTGTCATAGCAACAGGTGGCAGACAGCCTTTAGATCTGGACCACTAGCATTTAAGTCCATAAATCTCCTTCTCACAAAAGAAATACATTTTTTGTACACAAGGAACTTTTTTTGGCTTTGACTAGCTTTAAAGAGAATTAGGTCAAATTACCAACAACTCTTCAGTTATTTGCTCTTTTACTCTTTCTCAGCAGATATTTTAAAAAGTTCAGAATGTCTTTTTTTTTCCCCAACTTTAGGTTGCAATGTCAGTGCTCATGAAATTGAGATTAATTACATAGGTTAAAGACTTCAAATGGAAAGGAAGGCCAGGTATGATCGGTTACTCAGGAGACTGAGGCAGGAGAGTCACAAGTTTCTGGGAAAACCTAGGCAACTTAGTGAGATCCTGCCTCAAAATAAAAAACAAAAATTGCGGAAGATGTAGTTAAGCAGTAGAGCATGTCTAGGTTTAATCTCCAATACTCCATAAAAGAGGGAAAAATGGAAAGGAGTTTCTTCTCCCAGCAGCACCCTGAGAGACAGAGAGAGGGGGGCGGAGAGAGAGAGAGAGAGAAAGAAAAGAGGGAGAGAGAAGAAGGCAGGAAGTTAGGAAGGAGGAAGAGAGGGAGGGAAGGAGGGTCAGGGAGGAAGGAAGGAAGAAAGGAGGAAAGAGAAAAGAGAAGAAAAAGGAAAGAAGAGAAGAGAGGAGAGGACAGGAGAGGACAGGAGAGGACAGGAGAGGACAGGAGAGGAGAGGAGAGGAGAGGAGAGGAGAGGAGAGGAGAGGAGAGGAGAAGAGAGGAAACAGAAGAAAAAGGAAAGAAAAGGAGGGGAGGGGAAGGGAGGGGAGGGAAGGAGGACAGACTGGGTTAGAATAATATAGGATGGGATGGGATAAGACAAGAAAAGAGGGTAAAATGCAAAATATCTGTGTGCATCATGCTTAGAAAAGGTAAATATAAAATTTTGTTTCAATTACATATGCAGTAACTGCAAAAGTACTATGCCATAACTTATCTCTCCGTGGATTCTTATGAAAATGTTTGAAAAACCTCTGTCACGAAGGACAGCTAATTGCTCTTGAGGGCATTCTCCATGGGAATACTTTTGAGGTGAGGATTCCTCAAGTCTCCTTTATAACTAATCAGTCAATCACTGTAAGACTACATGTCATCTCTTACCGCTATCCACTAAATTCCAGTAGTAGTTCCAGGTCACCATGATAATCACACATTTTAATTGCTATTTAGGAGATAATACGACATTTTATAGAGAAAAAGACACCACAGATAAAAGATCACTAGCTCATATCATACCTGATGAGAAGAAAATATTTTCAAGTACCACTTTTGTATCTAAAGCTTGTTCTCCAAGCTGAAATTCAGGTCAACTTTTGTAGGTCCTTATGTGACATATGTGTACACTGTTCTACTCAGGCTCAAAATCAAGTCTTACTTTCCTAGGCAGGGCACAGTGGTGCACACCTGTAACCCTAGCACTCAGGAGACCGAGGCAAGAGGATCACTACGAATTCAAGGCCAGCCTGGGTTACAAAGTGAGTCCAAGGCCAGCTGGAACTGCTTAGCAAAACCCTGTCTCAAAAAGAACAAAAAAATTTAAAAAATAAAAAGTAAAAAAAGTCTTCCTTTCCTAGCTTCCATTAATCTGATCCTAAATTCACTGGCAGAATGAAATGAAAAGAGAACATACATTGCTATTTAATGGAGTTCCATGCATGTCACTCCCTACACAGTGTACCAGAAATAGACTCATCTCTATTTGAGTGTCTCCACACAAATATCTGTTTTCCAATACACAGCATTTCAGGAGAGACATTTTCTCCAAAAAATACAAAGACATTTACTTAATAAAATTTCTTTTTCAAGACAAACTTTAGGTATTTTCACCACAAATTTATATTGAGTGAGTTAAATTTACACTAATGGATCTTCTATAATAGAGATAAGACAAAGTAAAAAGAATCTATTTTATAATTTTTAGTGGCTAGAGATATCTTATTTTCTGTGACACATTTTGTGTGCAGTAATAATCAGTTCATAATGCTTCAGCACCATCCTCATCTAAAGAATCTACATTAAGATTTCTAAATCTAGACAAAATTAGCTGGTGGTTTCCTGTAGAAGCATAGTATTTACACTTGCACCTGAATGATGAATTTTTTTATTATGAGCAGTATAGAATCTTTAGCTTTTAGATTTAAAAAACTTATCTTTCTCAAATTATAAGCAAAGAATTAGCCTAAATCCATAAATTATCTACAGAAGGAACACTACAATTATTTTTTAGATGTGAACTTACACATTCCTGGACAGCTTGGGACCAAAATCATATGTAACCAAGATTTGAATCCAAATTTGAATCCACCCAAAATTAAAATCCATTAAACTACACATTTCTCAGCTATTTTCTTCCAAGAACTCCAAGGGAAACTGATTTTTTACTTCCCCTGGCGAGCTTTCACAGCAATCAAAGACAGACAAGCAAACTTTGAAGAAGTATTTCAAGACACAGTATCATGGAGGTTGCTTATGGATTACCTTCGAACATGTTATTAGACAAAATGTCAAGAAACAAAAAAATTAGACATGAAGGAGGCAGACATTGGAATGCATCGAGTGTATGTTTAAATGACAAAAATGAAGAGACAAACACAAGCAAAATGACCATTCATGTTTTAATGGAAAGACTGCTTAAAAATGAAGAGAGAAAGGGTACATAAAAGTGAAAGCAATGAAGGAGCGGGGATTCTAGTTAGACTGCATACTGCAAGTGCTCAGTAAAATTCATCCAAAGGGAGGAAGAAAAATCATTATATATTTGGTAAAGAAAATAAATACATAAGAAAAATTAATGAAACTCAATTTTCAACTGACCCAAATAATAAGTAGGATTTTTTGGTATTTCTGTATGGGTGCTTTATATTACAAAGGGACTAAGTCAGATAGCAACAAGTAGAAATTCAAAGAGAAGTTTTTCTAAATTAAAAATGAAAACAGTATGTACAGGTATACACATATACAAAGATGGAAAACATTAAGGATATTTTAAAGCACATAAGTTAGTAGCTTCTAGATTCAAAATAGTAACAAATACAAAGATCATTCTTAACAGTTAGATGTGGCCACATTTCATGCAAAAAGGGCTTAGAAGCAGCCTTGATAACCAAAGGCAAATAGTGACAATATACACAACAGATACATCTCTTTTCATAATAAAACCTGCATAAAAAGTTTTTGAGGAGATGTAGAATTGGAAATATATATTTCCACAGGCATAAAACTATATTAAATAGAGGAAGTAAAATGTGAACTGTACAGGTAGAAATGGTGAATGAATGCATTTATGGCCTTTGACTATGGAATTCAGAGTATCTTCCAAAATCCTCTGGATTTCATCACCTTATCAGTTAGTAAAACATCAAACTGTAGCATCAGGGAATCCTGAAGAGCTATAATGGCTCTACATATATCATAGATTAAGAAACTGAGATTCAAGGAGGATATAATAATTACTCAAGCATATACATCTGGGAGATTTTATAGTTTTACAAATGGGAAAAAAAGACATCACATAAGTTATCCTATGGATACATGTTGAGTATATCCATCACTGTGATAAAGAATACAAGACTATATTCATAAATATAATCTTTAAAACATGGTTGCAAAACAAGGACTTTAAATAACTATAGTGCATCGTCTGAAAACATCTCAATGTGTTGGGGCTAGACATCATCATAAAAGCTCTAAATCTATTCTTGTGGTTGTCCAACACTTACTAGGTAAATAGCAGAGGAAAATGTCTTTAAACACATATCAACAGAAAGATAAGTGACACAGGAAGAAAATCGATAGAGCTTGATGCCGTGGACAATAAGGAAAGAAAGTATTTCCAAAAGGAGTAGTCAGTAAGTTCAAATGCTTAATGAAATCCCAAAGGGAGCTAGCTGTGTGAAATTAAGAGAAGTAGGTCTCTGATGCAGACAGTTAAATTCAATGGATTCATATGGAAACAGAAATATATTTCTTTGGAGAAATTTTGTGCTTTTTATATAAGAGTGACACTAAAACCAAAGTCAGGAAGCTGTCATTCATGATCCCATGGTCATCTTCCACATCTCTTCAACCACTATGCAATGTAGATTACATCTTCAAACTCTTAAATATATCATCATAAATTCATCTTTTAATGACTGATCAAAAGTGATAGGACAAAAATTCAATCTCTTTAGCATAAGATTTATGGTCTTTTACACTCTGACCAATTGTAAGTACCCATTTAGCCTTACTACTTCTCACTCTGTCCGAACTTGCAGCCATACTGCAGTACATAACATTTTCGAAGGACCTATGCTTTCTTATTCATCTTATTCTTCCTTGTGTACTACATTCTTCACTAGTGCAACCTCTTCCCCACCTCAATTCACCTGTCAAACTCCTATTCCTCTTTAAACCTACATTCAAGGACTATATTCCTATAGAGATAATTCTTTCATCCCCAAAGTAGGTAATGGTAACTGCTCTGATAGTGCAGATCAGTGGTTTTAACAGGAAATTCACATTTTTTCACCACAATTTGCAGTTAGCTCTCTTGTAAGTCTGGAAAGAAGCCCCAAAGGACTTAGAGATGATGTTCTATTACAAAAAAAATAAGATAAAATAAAACAAAATGTGTCTGATTTGCCATGGAGTTACAGATTTTGTAAGAGTTTCGCATTTTTATTTAATTAGAGATCTTCCATAAGTCTTAATATTCATCTTTGAAAAAAATAAATGAAGTACATAGTTGGCTAGTCAACTCTGTAAACCAAAGGATAAATAATTATTTTAAGAACTGCCATATGAGGTCATTGTTTCACACACAAAAACAAGCAAATTGGGACGACAAGTCTCAGAAGTCTTGGATCATTTTAATTGTTCTAATTGATGAATCCTTGTCAAGGAAAAAAAAATGGGCTCCATTTCTGTTTTTAAAAATCTGAGTGTCTTTAATAGTGCAACTAATGACAACCTTCCCGTTATTCTCACTTAAGAGGAAACCCTATAATAAGAGCTTCCCAAAATGTCAAATAATACTTGTCTCATAACAAGGCCTCATTGTTCATTCACCATGTCTCTTTTGATATGCAGAGATAATAAAAGTTCATGTAAAACTAAAGGTAATATAGAGCAGAAGCCAACACTAATTCTGTATAAATATGTCTGATTAATAAGAATGCCATTGTTATGGTTATTTCATAATGTCACGATTATTATAAGAACAGAGGATAGAAGTACTCTTACTCTCACAATTTTTGTTCATCTTCTGTCATCTAACCAGTTTGCAAATTTTTGTTCAATGGAGAAAATGAAGGATTTTTTTGTCCATTAATTATTTCTGTTGCATTAGTTCATCTCATTTACAGTGAAATTAGCTTCGAGCTCTGGAAAAGAAAAGTTGGGGCTTTATTCTAAAATTAAACTCTACATCTTCTGAAAATATTAATACATGCTGCAGATTTACTTTCTAGGCTTCCTTTTTCATGTGTACCACTTCTATACCACCACGGTACATGGTCAGCTGAGAGATAAAATTTAGTATGAAAGCACTAAGACCTGCCTAGGGTCCTATCAAGTCAAATCTGTGCTTGGTTTAATGTTACAACCCTATTCAAGATTGTTTATGGGACACAGTTCCAAAAATTAGATACCTATCCTAGTAATATAATGAGACAATCCTGGTTCCTTACTGGAAAAGAAATAGAAGAGAAGCAATAGCTAACAGCTTACATTCACTGCAATAGCCAGAAAAACATTCTAAGGATAGTAGAAGTTTGTATTGTTATTACTTGGATTTTCTCTTCAAATTCTTATCTCCCAGATCCTGGCCTCCCCTTGTAGGGAGCAGTATAATATAAAAATTTAACAGTGGATCTTAAATTTAGCTGGCATTTTTATGTCCTTCACAACATACTCTTTAGATTTCATCCAAGAAGGAGATTATTAAATAGTAGCAGGAGACCAGTTGTCTGACCATTTTAGCTGAACAAAAAACAGCACTGTGCCATCTTGCTGACAAACCAAACAACATTTATGCAAACATTACAATCAATTTCAGAAATAAAAGGCTATTAATGACTGGGGAGAAAACGAAAAGAAATTATATTTTCTCAAGTCCCTTCATCCTCTCTCAAACCACACACTAGTTGAAAAAAGTAAAAGAAGCTAAGCTGAAGTCTCCTGTGAAGAAGGTTCTGTCAGTCAGAAGACAGAGAGTCTTCTCTGCGATTATTTCAGCCTATATTTTATAGTAATTAGCCAGGGTTACATTTTGCTGAGGCTGGCATCACTCACAGTTCACTTACTTTTTTTTAATTTAGACTTTTCATTCCTTTTTATAAAATGAATTTACATATTTTTGGTCTCTCAGTACCTCCTATGTTTTATTTATGAATATAACCATTTTTGGTAGTAACTTTAATGTGAAATAGGTAGTAATTAATGTCCCAGTCTTCTTGGTTAATCCCTTTCCATACTCTCTACTGAGAAGTTTAAGGTAAGAAACAGTTTACAGTCATATTAGGTTTAATTATGCTTAATGACAGTTAGTGTCTCTGTTTACTAACTGCATTTAGGTGTGTGGATCCTAGATAAGTTTTCCCCTGGCCTCATTCTCATTTGTTAATAGTGCCACTGTGTACTGTATACTCAGTAGTTACATCTATAAAGCTGCTTCTGCAGAACAAAGCAAGTAAAGCACCTGTTTCAGCTGAGACACTATTGAACAGTGAGCACTATTTTAATAAAACCTTATCATTCTTTGGGAAAGGAACCATCATTATGTGCTTTCCAAACAGATCCACTTAGGAGGCTAATCATTGCCTAAATTCCAGACATACGTATGTAAAGTCTATACATATAAAAAACAGTTTCAAACTAGTATAACACCAGGGGTAGGTATAATAAAGTTATGTTCTAAAATGTCCTGTATAAATCCTTCAACTTTCTCATTCCAGGTACTGAAATCCAGTATTACTCTGACAAGTAACCAATTTAGTCCTTTAAACATCCTTTGTATCAAAATTATATTCAACTTTATTTCATAGTATAAGCCAAATTTGTTTTGTTACTGCTACTTAAAAAGTATTAAAACAAATACTCAAAACCAAAGGAAGTGGAGTAATAATTCAAAGGAAATTAAAGAACCTCTTTTTGCTGTTTTTATTTTAGGTAAGTATACATCTGATAATATCTTTTTTAATTCACAGATTCATAGGCTACTCAATTCTTTAAATATTTATTGAGTACCTGATCTGGGTTAACCAAAAAAAAAAAAAGAAGAAGAAGAAAAAGAAGGAGGAGAAGGAGGAGGAGGAAGAGGAGGAGGAGGAGAAGGAGGAGGAGGAAGAAAACAAAAGGAAGACGAAGAAGTAGGAGGGAGGAGGAAGAGAACAAGAAGGTAGACTTCCTACCCCCAAGAAGATTACCACCTACGAAGGAGACAGGCATGAGTAAAACTGCGATGACACATTATAGTGTTAAGCAAATGTGAGTAAATGTTAAAGAAACAATGAGAGAAAGTCTGGCTCTACATTAGAGAGTAAACAAAGCTTCACTAGTAAAATAACATTTTTTAATTTTTAAAGGGACTGTTTTTTCCCCTTTTGGTAACAAGAATAGAACTAAGGGCCTCGTGCTTGCTGGGCAGGCACTGCACCCTTGAGTTGCATCCCCAGCCCATTAGTGTTTTTTATTTTATGGGTCACATGAAAACTATGGCAGGATGACTGACAGAAGTGAAATCACAAAGCAAGACATATAGTATGCTTGAAACACAGCAACTTATTAAGTGTTGGCAGGAACAACTGTGCACTTTGGGAAAGGAGACCAGCGAGAACAGGAAGGGAAGTAAAAGGGCTCAAGAAGTAGATTGGGACCTCTTTCAGAGTATTCAGAGTACTACAGCTTTCATCACAAAAGTCTTTCACTTCCTTGGTAAGGTTAACCAGTAAGTGTTTCATTTTTCTTGATGTTCTTGTGAAAGGTATTGTTTCCCTGATTTCCCTCTCAGTTTGTTATTGGTGTACAAGGACACTTGATTTTTGAGCATTGACCTTGTGCTTCAGAAGCTATTGAATTCGGTCATTAGTTCTACAAGTCTTTTTGGTGGTCTGTGGGGTCTTCTATATAGAGAATCATGTCATGTGTAAATAATGATGTCAACTTCTTCCTTCCCTTTTTATTTCTTTTTACCTCTTTCTCTTGTCTAATTACTCTAGAAAATGTTGTAAGAGTTATATTGAATAGTAGTGGTGATAGTAGACCTCCCTGCCTTGTTCCTGATTTTAGAGGGAATGGTTATAGCTTCTCTCCATTTAGTATTACATTGGCCATTATTTGTTATAAATAGCTTTTATCGGATTGATATAAAGACTTTCTATTCTTATTTTCTTCAGGGCTTTTTAAAAATCATTAATGGATGTTGGATTTCGTCAAATTCTTTTTCTTCATTTATCGAAATGATCATGTGAAGAGGATATCAGAAAATGGAAAGATACACCCTGTTTCTGGATAGGCAGAAACTGTCAAATGGCCATACTTCCAAAACTATTACACAGATTTAATGCAATCTCAACAAAATACCAATAACATTCCCTACGGAACTGGACAAAGCAATCCTAAAATTCGAATGGAATCCCAAGAGACCTACAATAGCAAAAGCAATTCTGGAAAACAAGGACAAGGCAGGGTCATCACAATCACAAACTTCAAGTTGCACTACAAACTACAGATGATAAAAACAGCATATATTGTCAAAACAAAACAAAAATGTTAAAAAAACAAAAACAAAAACAAAAAAAGACAGACTTGTGGACCAGTGGAACAGAATAAAACAGTGACGGTGAAACTTTTAGAGACCAAATGCCCAAACTGCAACCCAAAACCCACTTATTTATTGCAAAGGGCCAACACTACAATACTGAGGACTTAGTTCAGAAAAAAACAACTGTTATTCATTGTTCAATTGTTGAGTTGCCTTGGCTCCCCTGCCTGCCAAGAGTGCTCTGTATGCCTGCTGTGGCACACATGCCATAGGTTTGCCATCACTGATATAGACGACAGAGAAATAATGCCAGGCAGGCTCAACTATGTTATCTTTAACAAAGGAGACAAAATCCCTTTCTGCAGTAAAGACAGCCTTTTTACCACATGGTGCTGTGAAAACCGGTTATTCACAAGCTGAAGATTGACTCTAGAGCTGTACCTTTTGCTATGTACTCAAGTAAAATCAAAATGGACACAAGATCTGAACTTCAGAACAGAAAAAATTTACTGGAAGATATAATAGATAAAACACTTGAAAACATAGGTATAGGCAAAGACTTTCTGAACAAAACATTGCACAAGAAATAATACCAAAAATCAACAAATGTGATCACATCAAATTAAAAAAAAAAAACTTCTACACAACAAAGGAAATCACCAACAGAGTAAAGAGACAATCTACAGAATGGGAAAAATTTTCCAGCTACTTCTCAGACAAAAGGCTAGTATCTAGAATAAAGAACTCCATAAAATTAGATACTCCCCCAAGTTAAAAACCCAATCAAAAATGGGCATGTGAAATAAACAGATAACTTCTCAAATAAAGAAATACAAATGACTAATAAATACATGACAATATATTCAACATCACTGGCCATTAGAGAAATACAAATTAAAACAACACTGAGATTCTCTATCATTCCAGAAAGAATGGCTATCATAAACAAATCAACCAGTAACAAATGCTGGCAAGGCTTTGGAGAGATAGGAACCCTTCTGCATTGTTGATATGACTATAAACTAATTAATACAACCATGATGGAAAACAGTACAGAGATTCCTCAAAAAACTAAAAGTAGAAATCCAGTTTGACCCAACTGTTCCTCTCCTAGGTATCTTCCCAGAAGAGTTAAAGATATTACACCATGGTGACATTTGCATACCCTTGTTTATACCAGCACAATTCATAATAGCTAAATCTTGGAAATAACCTCTATGTCTATCAACAGATGAATGGATTAAAAATGTAATATTTATGTACTCTGCCATGAAAAACAAAAGGTTTGTGTCATTTGTAGGACAATGGATGCACCTTGAGACCATAATTTTAAGTGACATAGCTCACACACACAAACTTGAGTATCACATGGTTTCTCTTATATGAAAAGTTCAATCTATAAGTAAAGTATGAAATAAAAAACAAACAATAGGAAATAACGACAGAAAGAATTATTGTAATCTAGTGTGAACAATACATCTGAAAGTGTTCCTTGACTTAGTATAATTGTCTTATGTATATGTTTTTTGGCCTATTAGCCTGTTTTTTAATCTGTATATATATATATGGTAATTAACTTTATAATGCCTTATAAATAATGAATCTGATGTCGGCAAAATAAAAGAAGAATGGTGGGAAGGGGAAAATAAGAATTGAAATGTTTTACATACATGTATCAATTCCCTACAATGAATGCAATCATTATTTACTACAAAATTAAAAAATAAAATCTTTACAAAAAAATAGAAACCAAATTAAGACTTTTCCATGCCATCATATAGTATTGCATTGTAAGGAATATGAGGATTAAGAAAAAGTAAATTCATATCATTACCAATGAAAGATGAGCTCGATATAAATTTCATGAATTATCCTGAATTTATGTAAGTGATCTCTGAAAACTACTTTTTAATTTCAAAGTTCATATAGAATTAGGATTAAGAGCTCCTTTAGATCAAAGAATTAGCTTTTATTATGGAAAAAAATCCCTAAAATGTGTATATTAAAAAGATTAAATGATAACAGTAATAAAAGTTAGTAGAAAGAAAAGCTGTTAGATTCACAACCCAAAAGAATCATTTGCGAATGATTAGGTATAGTTGGTATAATAAAAATTTGTTTTCAATTAACTTCAGAAATTTTTTACTTTTTGAAAATTTGAAGTTCTATACTCATATTATTTGTTCTTTAAATTTATTTAATTTTATTTCTTTGAAAGGTAAAAACTGTATATATTTTAGTAAAGAGCAATACCCATTATCTAATATACTTAATTGCTTTCTTGTGGTGAGAACACTTAAAATTACTCTTCTAGCAATTTTCAATCACATATTAACTATAATCACCATAATTTTCAATAGATTACTTGAACTTATTTCTCCTACCTGAAATTATGGATTCTCTGACCAATTTGTACCCAATCTCTTCCCATTAGCAAGCCTCTGATAACCACCATTTTATTTCCAGTTTGTCTGAGTTCAAGTATTTTAGATGCCACATAAAATTGAGAACATTTAGTATTTTTCTTTCTGTGCCTGTCTTATTTTATTTAACATAATGTCTTTCAGGTTCATCCATGTTTGGAAAAGCATTACAAAATAAATAGATCTCCTTACCTTTAAACCTTAATTGTATTAAACTGTGCATATAAACCACATTTTCTTTATGCATTCATCTGCTGATGGACTCAGTTTGCTCCATATTTTGGCTGCTGTAAATAACGCTGCAATGAACACTGGAGTGTAGATGATTTTTCCACAGAGCTTTCCAATCCTTTGAATTTATATACCAGACTAGCATTGATAGATAATACAGTAATTCAATTTTAATTTTGGGGGAACCTCCAAACTGTATTTCATGTTTACCCTAATTATATCCCCACCAAGAGAGTACAGTGGGTCCTTTTCTTCCACAAAATAACCAACACTTTCCTTTTACCTTCATATTAGCAGTCATTCTAACAGGTATGAAATGATATTTCATTTTAGTTTTAACTTGCAACTTCCTGATGATTATTAATGTAGAGCATGCTTTCATTTAGCTATTGACCATTTTTATGAGTTTTTTTAGAACTATCTATTCAGGTTCTCTGTTCATAGTTCCACAGGTGTTTTGGATATTAACGTTTCATCACACATATAGTTTCAAATCCTGGTCCTCATGTAATCTCTCCAGTTTTCTGATTATTTCCTTTATTACTTTTGCCTTTAGAAAAACAAAGTAAAAGAACATGTTGCCTTAAACCCAACAAATAATTTAGTTTAAAAGGAAAACAATGTAATCCAAACTATACAACTAACTAGAAAATGACTTTTTATTGCTTAGTTCCTTCTTTTATAGTATTATGGAAATGACTAAACACATGGCTTGCCATAAATATTTTCCTTGTATGGAGCATTAATTAATCCTTTACAACAGTATAATGACTTTACTGGGGGAAATAATCTCTCTCTTATCCAGTGTACTCTTAGTGAGGTGGTTACTGCAGGTAGAGGAATAAACATAGAGAAATCAGGTAGATAAAAATGAGGAACAAAGCAAAACAAGGAGCATATGAGGTAAATTTAAGGAAAGGTACATTTATCAAGATGGAAAGATGGAAATAATGAAAAAGAAATATTTTGATGTTTTCAAAATGGACACTGTTCCAATTAAAACAATCATTAGCTACCGATAAATTTCTATGTTCACGCATAGAATTGAAGATCTTATTAACATCGCCAATCTTAAATATAACCCCATGAGATAAATACTAATTTTTCATAATGCTTTATAGCTGTGTAGATTTACATGCAGAGAAGAAAAGTTATTTACCCCCACTCATTGTAAGTACTTAAGTCAAAACAGAAATTCAGGTCTAACTGCAATTATAATGTGATTTCCAGTATGGTAAGTAGAAAATACACACTCTGAATAAACAAAAGTTCCAACATAACTCTCAGAAAGGCACTCCAAAATTATGTCAGTTAAGCAACAGAAACCACTTGAAGTGCTAGGGTTAATAACATAATAATTCTGAAAAAAGTTACATGGATATAATGCTAATTCTTTAAAAAATCTTAATATAGTACTCTCAATCGTGAAAGGAAAATATTTTTCATAGGGATAATTTTCAGAAGTAATATTCCTATAAGACAAGAGTCATTTTCCTTAAGAGTTGTTTAGGTGTTATCACCTAAATAATTTTTTGTAATAAAACACATCATGGCACAGAAAAACATATTAGTCTACATAATAATTTGAACAAAACCAAGTAACCATTTCAGAAATACCTGAAAAACAAAGGAGTGATTGTATACCTTTAAGGAAAGTATACCCATATTTTTAAAGTAGTCATCTCTATGAAATATTTTACTTTAAATTTTGTGAATTTAGCAAATAAAAATACAAATAGCACAAAATGAGCAAAACTGCTTTACAGGGAAAAAACTTTTTACTATATCTTTTATTAAATAACAACAGAAAATTATATCTTGTTTCCCTGTTTAAGGAAAAGGTAAAAGCTCAGATTCGATTGCTAGTAAAGTCTTTCTTACCCTGATAATCACATTTAATGATATATGCAAGTAATGTAAAATGAGTATGATATTAACTTAGATAATATAAAAATTTCCTTAGTTATGTAACAGCCTTAATGTACTGATACAAATGAAAATGAATAAATACACTTAATATAATATAGATATGTATTTCAAGCTGTTTGGTGTATTTCAACGTACATATTGTATGAACACATAAATAAATATAGCTATGCTGTCACATTTCACAATTTATTGTTGAAAGTAAAATAGAAAATATATAAATTGCTTTCATAACACAATTCTACTGAAATAGAATGTCCTTTAAAAGCTATAATTAATGGCTGTTGTGTCAAAATATGAACCAAAGGGTCAAACCTTATAATTCAGTTTTAGAGGTCATAGCCCAAATTATAACTTTAAAAAACTGATTACTTACAAGCAATTTGACAAATAAATTTAATACATACTACATACATATAAAATAATTTGAAAGCAAAAAAAGAATGTATTCCAAGTGCACAGCTGATGGAGGAAAGGGTCCTTTTAGTGAATAAGGCTGAAGTCCAGCATAATGACTTGGAATGCTATTGAATGAGCATGCAGGCTGGAAGGTCAAAGAGTGTACACAGCCAAAAGGAAGCATAATGAACAGTTGCATAAGAACACAAAAAATATTCCCCACACATATTCATTGAGAGGAAAACTACATACTTTTCTGTCACCTGTTCTTTCTTTGCTATTATAACCTAATTCACAAATAAACTCTAGATTATTAATAAGCAGTTTTTAAAAAGTATTTTCCTATAAATCAAAATACTAAAATTCCTATGATTTGTCAATCTAAGATGTAAAAATATATATGGAAGTCCTTTATAACATATAAAGTAAGCCAGATTTACAAAATTATGTCCTTTATAATTTCTGGAAGAAAATATTGCTTCTATCACATTTGTTCCAAAATGACTTGCTGCTTAAAACATAACCTGAAAAAATTTGTCTTCTCCACAAATTTTTATCCAAAAATAATCCACTATTAAGAAAGCCAGCTACGGGAGATACAGTAATTCCTCCCCTGTTGATCAAATTCTTCCTTAATCATGCCAGATGAGAAGTGTGGGGAGAAAATACAGTATTCATTCATGTATTTATTATATATTTCTATTAGATTGTCAACTCCATAAAGAGAAAAGTCTGTATCTCTTTCATTCAACAGTTAGTATCTGTCAACTAGAAAGTTTCTAGTACAAAACTGAATAAATATTTAGTGAAGAATAGAAAACAAGGATGGAGAGAATGAAGGAAGAGACCTAAAACTATTTATCACCTTAAACATTATTTGTATAACCCTGGAAAGAAAAATTTAAAAAAAATTTACATTGTACTTAATTAAATTACTGATATAATAATTCATATGTCTATTCTAGAAACTAAAAAAGACTTAAAAGTTTCCAAAGGTAAATGTTTACAAGATAAAACAAATGAAATCTAAAAAAGATGGCATTAGAATAACAGTATATAATGTATGCACATAAAGCCAGTTAAGGAAAGGAAATGTGTTTGTAATTAATTAACTTATAAATAACAACTATCACAATGATAGTCATAAAACATTAACAAAATATATACTGCACACATGCTGGCTGCCATCAAGACTCTCCCAAAGGTAACCAGCACTGATGGGGAGAAGTAGGCAACCCAGTCCCTGTTCACACACAGGCCACCACTTGGACTCTCCTCCAAGTAGCCAGTGCGAGCTAGAAGAACCAGCCACGCCTTGTAGAAGCCACAAGTGTCTGCAGAAGTTTGCCTCACAACCCACCACCTCCAGGGGAACATGAGTAAGGAGAAACTCAGGTGTCTGACTCAGCTTCCTACACTGTGGATGAGAAGGCAATGTGGGAAGCACCTGGGACCACACAACCTGCTCCGGAGGAAACCAGGAAAATGTCAAGACAAAGGAGCAAAAGGCAATCACTGGCCTCCAGCCCAAACAGAACAAGTCCAGGAGACATGGACATGGAAGAAAGCAGAAGTCACACAACTGAAATTTCTGGGATGATGGCAACTGAAGTAAAGAAAATATTTCATGAGGTTGTAAAAAAAATCAGATCAAAAATACTATCTCAGGTAAAAGAAGAAATGACAAACATAATAAAAGGGTCACTGAGCATAGCTAAAGAAGATATAGATTAAAAAAAGAGAGAGATGCATAGGCAAAAAGGGAAACATTGAATGAACAATATAGAGAAGAATCGGAATGCATGAAAGAGACTCAAAGAGATATCCAGGAAATTAAAAACTCCACTGAAAGTTGGCAAAACCACACGAAAGAAACCAAAGATAGACTTGCAGACCTTGAAGACAGGATGGCAACTAGTGATCACAAAAGGAAAAATCTCTTAAAAATAACAAGGAACCAGGAAATAATTTAATGGCAGCAAGATAACACAAAGAAAAAAAGAATTAAGAAAGATAGGTGTCAGCAAAAAAGCAGGAGTCAACACAACTGACATAAACAGACTATTTAAAGATGTAATAAGCTGGGCATGGTGGCGCATGCCTTTAATCCCAGCACTCGGGAGGCTGAGGTAGGAGAAGCGTTGTGAGTTTGAGGCCGGCTTGGGCTACAACGCAAGCGCAAGGCCGGCCTGAGCTACATAGTGCGACCCTGCCTCAAAAAACCAGGGCCGGGAGTTTGGCTCAGTGGCTTAAGTGCCTGTCTGATAGGTGCGAGGTTGTGAGTTCAATCCCCAGTGCCGCAAAAAAAAATAAATAAATAAAATAAAATAAAATAAAGATGTAATAGCAGAGAACTTCTCAAGCATGGGAAAAGGAACTGACACACAGATAAGTGAGCCATATAGTACTCCAAATAATCATAACCAAAATAAACATACACCCTGACATATAATAATCAAGATTCCAGAAATTTGGCCCTAGATCAGAACACTAAAGGCTGTTAAAGAAAAGAAACAGATCACTTATAAAGGAAAACCCACTAGAATCACAACAGACTTCTCAACACAAACCATCAAGTCAAGAAGAGCTTGGAGTGAAATATTTCAAGTCCTGAAAGAAAACCACTTCCAACCCAGACTGATGTACAAGAAACACATTAACTCGAAAGGGAATTCACAGACTGAAAGTCAAAGGAGAGAAAACGATGCTCCATGTTGACAGGGAACCAGAAAAAAGC